>CAJNOJ010000341.1:37437-100927 GCA_905250025.1 Adineta ricciae | reverse complement strand
TCCTCAGGAGACAGCTCAAAGTGAAAGAAATTGTTGAAAAAGAAGGGATTTTAATAAATTATCGGGCATAAATGTTTACAAACGAATACTATTCTAACAAGTAACGCTCGCCTGTGGACTCGCTCAGCTCTTTCTCGTAGATATATTGTTCTACAATGCTACCAAGATTTTTGTTTATGCAACATAGAAGAACTAACCGTGGATTTCAGTTCATCAGCTTTTATTACTCTCCGTCAGTTCGTATAAAAATTTTTAAAAAAGGTTCTTTGCCTGAAAGAAAACTTTTTATGAAAAATTTCAAAAAGTTAACATCAGATTCGAAGTCTCCGCATCGAAATGCCTCCGGAAATGTCTTTTCGATGTTTTTTTTGACCCTGCGGACATACAAGCAAACAAACAATTTATGTTTCTAAGACTCTTCTCTACGGGAAAGAGAATAATTTATACATCTCCAAGTGACTTTTTCGTTAAGGAGTGCTATCTGGGCTGGATAGAGGATTAGGAATCCTCCAACTGATAGGCCTGGTGGTGGTATTTTTCAGGTCAGCTTTTTGCTGGAAGGTTGATAGCGATCGCGCAAAAAGAAGTTGGAAAAGATGGGATTTGTGATTTTATGGTTTTTCACGGTTGATTACGTTGCTGCGGTTCTTGGTTTTGGGAAACATCGGATACGTGGTTTGGTTCTGGAAGAGTAGGGATTTTTCTGGAAATAGGCGGAAAACGGTTTGGCGCTTGAAGTATTTTTTGTTTCTGTAGGGCTATTTGGGGATCCTGCTGTTTTATGTGGTGTTCTGTTTTGTCGGATTTAGGCGGTGTTACTATTTTCCGTCATGATAAGTTGGGAAACCGGTCAGTGGAAGAAATGGGACTATCAGGGATCCAGTTCCGGGGATTCCGGTCTGGAACACTGCTTCAACATTCCTATGGCTTTCCGTTCGTCCTGGGTATATACTGATGTAAAATCGAATTCGATTTTCATTGGCAATTCTTTTTCTTTTTTGTAACTCAGATCAAAATTAGTGGTTTACTTCTTCGTTCATCGCTGTATTATTATACAAAATGCATTTTTCGTTGCACTCGTCGTGCTTTAGCTTGTTGCTTTCATTCTTTTTTCTTTTCTCTTGTTCTACATACATATTGCCTTTCTTTCTCGAATCCTTTTACATATCCTTATCATTAAATGTATACACGCATTTCTTTTCGTTGGTGGGGAGATATGTACATACACATGTCTTCACACGCCTTTCTCCACCTGGTTCTGTTACCTTCTATACACTTTTTTTTTCACATCGTTTCGAATACACAGATTGAGTTTCGTCTCTCGAGCGAAGGCGACACTAATAGTACCTAAAACTCTTTTTTCTCTATTCAAACTTTTGAAAAAGAACCAGAAACAAGCAACTCTCCTCTTTACCTTATTGAAAATGAGTCTGGAGTATTTGGCGAATGAAATCTTACTCAATCTTTTTGAATACTTCAAAATTGAAGATGTTTTTCGTGCATTTTATCAACTTAATTCTCGGTTCAATACACTTCTTCTCAAATATTTTCGAGCGTATCATCTGGATTTTCAGTCCATATCCAAACATGATTTCCATCTCATCTGCACGAAATATCTTCCATTAATTTCAAATCAAATTATATCGTTACGGCTATGTGATGAAATTAACGCATCCGTACAATTGAAATATATTCCGATTTACGTTCCATCGTTCTCTCAACTTTCTCATTTGCGTGCACTGTCGCTCTATCACATCAAATCTACACATCTTTTGGAAAGATTAATTATCGAATGGCAGGAATTACCGTATCTTACACATTTGAGTATAACTAATTGTTATTTTTTCGGAACCTCGACTCTTCTCCGTACGACGATCAATAGCATTTGGCGTCTTCGTCGATTGATGTATTGCCATTTGAATCGTTTGTCGAAAGAATGGGTGGATTTTATTGTACCAGACGATACTTCGTCCTCAATGAAACATTTGATTTTTCAGAATGGTCATATGGATTGGCAGACAGCAACAGGATTGTTGGAGAAAACTCCTTATCTTCGATGTTTGAATATCCATATTTCTCAAATCTCGATATCGGAGGTCGAATTTTCAAGAGAATATAAATCATTAAGCCGGCTAAACATACGCACCCGAAGTACGGCAAATATGTTATCCTGTTGGAAATCTTTTCCGAATCTATCTCATCTAACGGTTTGTATGGAAGCCAGTTATCTCGATGGGAAACAATGGGAATACATTATTGAAACTTATTTATCTTGCTTGAAAGAATTTCATCTATTGATGGAGTTTACAAAGGAAGAAGCATATGTTGATCGATTATTGGATTCATTCCGAAGTTCGTTTTGGCTTGAAGAACGTCAATGGTACGTTCGATGTCATTGGTGGAAAATATCCAATCCCAATGATCGAACTGACATAGTATTAACTACATTACCCAATTTAACCGGTTGTTCCACATATTCTATCGATAAAAGTTGTCACAGATCAACTAGTCCAGATGACAGTGTCTACAATTCCTACGATCATCTAAATACTATTGAATATTCATCGTGTTTCCATTTACTACCGTTCGTATTTCCCAATATTAGCTATTTAGCCATCAGGCGTCCTGATCACGATGAACCTTGGTCTGCTGTTCCTAATCTAGAAAACTTACGAACACTTCGATATTTCACAACTGAACCATATCATCGTATGAGAGACGAATTACAGACAATACTAGACCGTGCTTCCCATCTGCAAACATTGATACTACTCATGCATGACGATCAATACAAGTTTTTGGATTTGAAACATCCTTCGATTCGATGTTTAGATTTTGGTGGTCATAGGATGATGAGTGAAGAGTGTGAAACATTGATTACAAGTCAACTAGGTCAACAATGTGAAGTCCTTATTACATCGATCGATCAGCCTGAACTTGTACCTACACTAATCAATCATTTGCGAAGTCTTCGAATATTGAAAGTATTCTCGAGATACATCGAAACTCCTGCTTTGTTTTCCTCTGAGGATGGATTGAACGATTGGTTAGCATCTCATTTACCAGCAACATGCAATTTCCAATCAAGATACAAAGAACACTCCTCATATACATTTATTGTTTGGATTCAATGAATTGTCAGAAATCAATCTCGTTTTATTCATTACCCACTCTAGTGGAAGTAATAAGTTGTAATTTTTTAAAATTATGAAAATGGAGTTGTCTTTTCATTGTAAAATATAATTATCACCGAGACTACCTTGAGAAAGAAGCACAAAATATGCATGAAAGTTTTTTCTCGTCTAATTATCAAATTTTGTCATCGGACGATAACAATGCAAATGAGTCTCTATGTAAAAGTACATCATCGCGTAGATTCATTTCAGTTCGATTTTTATCCTTTCTCCCAGAGATATCGAAGTTACGAAATATAACAATTGTAATCTACAAACCAAAACGATCATTAGGTTCTCTCGTCTTTTCTTTTGGGGCGCTTTCATTATTGCTATACGAAGATAATTATCACATTCAGAGCTATAGGAAGTAACTTAACAATAAATAAGTTAATGATTGGCACTGAAATGAGAAAGAAAGAGAAAAAAAAAGAAATGTTCTACTTCGTTACCATGTCTATTACTGAAAAACGTATTTATACATAAACTATATGTAGCGTTACCTGTATAGAAATACAAAGCACGTGGCCACAATATTGACGTTTCGTATAAATCGTATCGAAGCGTATCGCTTGTCCTTGCTCTCGCCAACTGTATATACATACAAAGGTAAAGTAACGAACAGAATAAAATTACCGTCGACTACGAATAGAACATGTGTTAAAAGCACAATCGGAACTAGAGTCACAACTATTGATGAAAGAGAAACAACGTCACCGTTCAAAGATTTTTTTCCAACACATTTCATTTTAGATTAAAATGATGAGTGTAAAAATTATTCGAAATCTTCGTTTAGTCATTGCATTAGTTACTCTAGGTGCCACTTATTTCTTAGTTTCTTCTTTTTATTCATCATCAAAAGAAGTGTCAACAACAACGACAACCACTACCACCGTCCCAATTCTTTCCAACAAGACAGTCCCATCATTGGTTTCATCAAAACCAAAGGAGAAAAATACCATTCGTGTTGCTGTTGTTGTTTCATTAGCGAAACAAACATCACACATCGCTGAATTTCATTTACTTTATGATTCATGGCGTTTCCTTGAGCATTTCTCACCATTATCTCAACAAGTCAAAGTCGATCTGATCGTTTTCTGTGAACAGCCGAGTTGTTCGCAATTACCTTCGTTCTGTTTACCACTTTCCTTCAACAACAAGTTACAACCAAATCCATCGTGTTTTTACGAAGAACTATCGGTGAAAATCGTTGAAGAATGGAACGATTACCTTTATATGACCTCAATTGCTTTCCTATTAACGCCCCAATATCGATCAACCATCCTTAAATATGATTGGATCTTACGCGTCGATCAAGATGCAATTATAAGTCCAGCTCTTCTCTTCGGTTTGTTAAATAAACATCCGGTGAAATTGTACGACATGCAATTTGGTTCGACGGGCCATGGTACTGAATTCACATATAAACGCATAAGAGATATCGCAAAAAAACTAGGTTATAAACATATGGGAATACATAATTTATGTTCAACATGGTTAGTTCATCCCAATGATTCGATTCAAATTGCAAATCTAACCACCATCATCGGACGACATTTTCTTAAGAATGAATACGGACCACATGTTCCAGGTCGGAGCAAACTATATAGAAAAGCATTGGAAATATTTTCTTCGTTTCTAGGTATTGAAAATTTACCTGCGATCGGTGAATGGCCAAAATGGTGGCGGGGTGTGACATCTCTATATGCTGCTAGTATCGCCATCAATCATATTTATTCGTCAACGATTGCTGCGCATCATCAATCACCTGCAATCGATCATCCATCGTTTTCAACTAGTTCAATATGGCATGCCTGGCATATTCATTCTTTGCATAATTCTGAACCGTTTGCAAAGTTTCAACATCGTGGTCATTTGCAAGAATTTATAAACGAGGATCCAGCGAAACGAATTATTCGAATGTCCAATACAACCTATACGCAAGAAGTTTTAAACGCAGTCATAAAAGAATTTCGTGAAATTTATTATAATAATGGCAAATTTAATGGCATCATATCTGTTCGAACTTACGTAACTGCTTTAGCATGGCAAAAAGCGCACGCAGCTACAGGTGCGATTAATTTAAATTGAGGAATTCGATTTTCATTGCGTGACTATGTCAAAGTATCGCACAGTGTTTGTTTATTTTTTGTTCTCATAAGAAAAATGATATGTTATCAACAATGAGTTTATTTTGAATTAAAAGCAAATTGAAATTTAGATATGATTTTTTTTATCCATTCGCTTTTTCCGGGTGTTGAATAAGCACTTCACGATTAGCGCAAACGCTTTCCTGCGTTATTTTTAATCCACGAACTTGTTCACGAATCTTTGCTCCATTGATCGGTAATCGATAGTGTTTCGACTAATGGAAAAATTTCTTCAGGTTTCAGAACATCTTTTACGTTTGATAAATCTCGTAGATGCGTCAATATTTCTTTGAACTCTCCATCATTTCCGCAAGAACCTGAACAACAGAGTGGTTTTGTTTCATTTGTTCCTCACGAATAAAATGTTTTAAATATTCGATGATTTCGTCATTTAGTGGGAGAATAGCATTCGTATGAAGAAACTTGGCTAGTTTTTCGTTCCGCAAATCATAAATTCGTCGACCGATTTCCTCTAATGTAAATTTTCCTTGAAGTCGTGTCACAGTTGTCTGATATTCGTAAGTTATATATTGATGTTTTTTCCAAGAACTGCCACATTTTAAATAGAGGCCTAGGAAAATATCGATCGGACATTGGTAAAAACGAAGATGATATTATCACTTGCACTCTTATCTAAATGTCGAAGAAGCTCACTGATACAAAGGCGAAAAACTACTGTCAGTCGTTCTTCGTTCAGTTTCAGAACAATACAGACAGTGTTTAAATATTCATATTGCGAAATAAGTGTTAGGATTTCTTGGAAGCTTTTGTATCGCCAATTCGAATGACTCGATCTACTTTCGCGTCATCATCCGTATAGGAAAATGTTGATGGAATCGCAACTTGAAATTCGTCTTGAACTGTTTGTGTTAACGTATCATTACAAATATAATTCAGTAAACCATTAATAAATGTCGATTTTTCAGTTCCGGCTCTACCTAGTAAAAGAATTTTGATGTCCTTGGATTGATCACAACATCGTTCATCTTCTACTGCGTATAATTCCTCAATCTAAGCCATATATTAAAATCTATCGAGCAGAACAAAAGACTTTGCTTTCTATTACGACTGTCGACTTCGTATCTATGAAGAGAGTATCTCTTTATCAGCAATACGTGTCCTGAAACGAAAACACACTAATGTGCTTTTTCCAACGTAAACCTTGAACATTCTTATCAACTGGCGCAATCTTTTGTTCGTTTAGAATTGGTTAAAAAGTTAAACTAATCAGCGGCACATTGTTGTTCTATAGCAAGGAAGTTTCATTCGAATAAAAATCGTTTTCGTCAACAAATGGATGACGATATGAGAGATTATCTCAAAACAGAGCTTCAAGCAACAGACGAAGAGTTAGATAAATTGGAAAAATTAATCCAACTACAGCAGTCCAAAGTGAACTCAACACAAGCAAACCTTAGTCAACCATCAGTTATTTTCGATGATTTTCTTTACCAAGGTGATTTAGGTCATGCTATCGATGAAAAACTACTGTCGGAGCTGAAAATTCAACATATCATTAATCTCTGTGATTGTTCATTGGAGACGGCAATCGTTGAAAGATTTGATGTGACATGGATCGATAATTTTGATGATAGCCTTCAAAGTCAAATTCGAGAACATCTCAATCGAACTAATGATCTTCTCGATAAATACAACAAGAATAAGGAGAAAGTATTAGTTCATTGCCAAGCTGGAATATCTCGATCCTCATCGATAATTTTGGCCTATTTAATGAAGTTTGAGTTCAACGTGCTTTGACATCCGAAATAATCAAGTTTCACTTTTTGTTTTTAGGTATAATCATAAGAGTTTGGAGGAAGCTTACGAATATTTACTCGAACGAAGACCAATCGTTGCACCAAACTATGGTTTTCTTATCCAATTGATTCGATATGAAAAGGAGCTTGAAAATCAAAAGACATGATTGTCATTAGGGATATTGTATGCGAGTAAAATAAAATAGAAAANTAAAGATAGATGGTTGCAAACTCATCCTCTGTTAATAGACATGGTCTCTTGTATTTTTTCTTTGCTTGCCTTACGTAATCATCGATTCGAAGGATTTCATGTCTGATGCCTTGAATAGCTTCTTCCAATGTTGTGATAACTTGGTCTTGATAACCGTAGATCGGACTGGTACTTTCGTCTCCATATAGAGTATCACTTGTGTCGACGAATCTGTTTTCCATTTTAATACTTTTCTTTATAAAAGCTATATTGCAAATAGTCTAGAATAATAAATATAAATGAAAGTAGCTATTTTTCTGGAAGATATATGTGAGCTCATAGAACTAAGGATTTTTTTAAAATTTCTTTCTCTCGACTTTCATTGTCCTGAAATCATAGAAATCATTCGTTTATGTACTCCTACATGGAAGTCGAAAACAGAAAAATCCTGAAAGAGTACATCAATATATGTACCAAATTATGAAGAGAAAATCGATAATTTATTAGAGGTTTGCTAGAAAACATCTATAGAAAAAGAAAATACCCTTATGCGAAAGTTTTCTTTTTTTCATTTTCGACGTTAACAAGACGACAAATTAATAGAGAGGCATAAAACCACCATAACACTTTATAGACATCCTTGAACACCAGAACTTTTCCTCCTCAGAGTTATTTACAGAAGCACTGACATCATGGCATATTTATTTTGTATGCATTTTTGGATCATTACAGCATTAATCTTCTTTCTGTGCGAAGGATTACGCAAGAGGTTTCTTTCCACCCTACTAAACTTTTCTGCTAAAAATTTAGTACGAAACTACAGATGCAAAACCTCAGTCAAAAAATCTGTTTATTTTTGGTTGTCACTTTATTTAACGTTTATCTCAAAAGCATATTACTAATTCATGCTATCAGCATACACACTCAACTTTTTAAATCTGTACATAGCTTACTCTCACTAAACCCCACTTTGTCCAACTCTTAGATGAAGAAATTATGAATACAGAGGAAAAAATTATCCCCCCTCATCATTAACACCTAATATATTTCTTATGGTCTTGACAAACATCCAAGTGGGTATACACTAAAACCTACAGAATTGTAAAATCTACATTTTTGAAACAACAAACGGCTTTCTCCCTTTGAGTATTAGGAACCGAGGTGAGCATCTGGGTGGAATTCATAACGGTCTCAAATTAACACGCTAAAACAGATAAGAAGCTTCATACCCACGTAGGATACCTTTCGGTAGGATTCGACATTTTCTTGAAAGGATTCATTTCAGCGAAGGTTCCAATCAAATGAACACTGGTTCCAAGTACAACTTAATGAGTTCTATCGGTTCGAGTCATAAAAAAATTGAGGGTGTGGGTGTGGGTGGGGTGAAAATTTTTTATGATTCGAACCGATAAGGCTCGTGGAGTGTGATCTGGAACCAGTGTGAAAATCGCGGTCGGTGGTTGTAAAACGAATCCGCCCCGGCTTTTCTCTAGTTTCGGTTTTTTTGGATGCTTTTTTTCAGATTTCTTTGAGTTTTGAAGGTGAAGAAAGAGCTTTTTTTGGAAATTTTATTTTTGGAATCGATAGAGCTCATTAAGTTGTACTTGGAACCAGTGTTGGTTTAATTGGAACCTTCGGTGAAACGAATCCTCTCAAGAAAATGCCGAATTCTGTCCTACGTCATCATTTGTTGTTTTCAAAATGTAGATTTTACAAATCTGTGGATGTTAGTGAGAGTAACCTATGTATAGATTTAAAAAGCTGAGTGTGTGTATGTGCTGTTAGCATAAATTAGTAATACCCTCCTCAAAAACATGCTATCTAAATGAAATATTTTACCGAAATTTCAAGGAGTGAGGCCGAAAACATACAGAAAAAAAAAGAAATATTACTTTAGTTTAAAGTCGACGCGTGCGCATACCGAAAGAAGAAAGCAACAATGAAATTGTCGAGAAGACGCTATTGAATAGTGAGATAAAGTGAAAGTATATCAACAGGTGTTACCTGCGTACGTCCTCAGGAGACAGCTCAAAGTGAAAGAAATTGTTGAAAAAGAAGGGATTTTAATAAATTATCGGGCATAAATGTTTACAAACGAATACTATTCTAACAAGTAACGCTCGCCTGTGGACTCTCTCAGCTCTTTCTCGTAGATATATTGTTCTACAATGCTACCAAGATTTTTGTTTATGCAACATAGAAGAACTAACTCTGGATTTCAGTTCCTCAGCTTTTATTACTCTCCGTCAGTTCGTATAAAAATTTTTAAAAAAGGTTCTTTGCCTGAAAGAAAACTTTTTATGAAAAATTTCAAAAAGTTAACATCAGATTCGAAGTCTCCGCATCCAACTGCCTCCGGAAATGTCTTTTCGGAAGAATCGATTTTCGATGTTTTTTTTTACCCTGCGGACATACAAGCAAGCAAACAATTTATGTTTCTAAGACTCTTCTCTACGAGAAAGGGAATAATTTATACATCTTCAAGTGACTTTTTCCTTAAGGACTGCTATCTGGACTGGATGGAGGATTAGGAATTCTTCAACTGATAGGCCTGGTGGTGGTATTTTTCAGGTCAGTTTTTTGCTAGAAGGTTGATAGTAATCGCGGAAAGAAGTTGGAAAAGATGGGATTTGTGATTTTATGTTTTTTCACGGTTGATTGCGTTGCTCCGGTTCGGAGGGGTTCCTTCGGATTCCGATTATGGGCGGTTCTTGGTTTTGGGAAACTGTTGGATACGTGGTTTGGTTCTTGAAATAGGCGGAAAACGGTTTGGCGTTTGAAGTATTTTTTGTTTCTGTAGGGTTATGTTGGGATCCTGCTGTTTTATGTGGTGTTCTGTTTTGTCGGATTTAGGCGGTGTGACTGTTTTCCGTCATGATAAGTTGGAAAACCGGCCAGCGGAAGAAATGGGACTATCAAGGATCCAGTTCCGGGGCATTCCGGTCTGGAACACTGCTTCAACATTCCTATGGCTTTCTGTTCGGATCCGGTGGCCGGAACGTTCATCCTGGGTATATACTGATGCAAAATCGAATTCGATTTTCATTGGCAATTCTTTTTCTTTTTTGTAACTCAGATCAAAATTAGTGGTTTACTTCTTCATTCATCGCTGTATTATTATACAAAATGGATTTTTCGTTGCACTCGTCGTGCTTTAGCTCGTTGCTTTCATTCTTTTTTCTTTTCTCTTGTTCTACATACATATTGCCTTTCCTTCTCGAATTCTTTTACATATCGTTATCGTCAAGTGTATATACACATTTCTTTTCGTTGGCGGGGAGATATGTACATACACATGTCTTCACACACTTCTCTCCACCTGGTTCTGTTACCTTCTATACACATTTTTTTGACGTCGTTTCGAATAGACAGATTGAGTTTCGTCTCTCGAGCGAAGGCGACGCTAATAGTGCCTAAAAATCTTTTTTTCTCTATTCAAACTTTCGAAAAAGAACCAGAAACAAGCTACTCTCCTCTTTACCTTATTGAAAATGAGTCTGGAGTATTTGGCAAATGAAATCTTACTCAATCTTTTTGAATATTTCAAAATTGAAGATGTTTTTCGTGCATTTTATCAACTTAATTCTCGATTCAATACACTTCTTCTCAAATATTTTCGAGCGTATCATCTGGATTTTCAGTCCATATCCAAACATGATTTCCATCTGATCTGCACGAAGTACTTTCCATTAATTTCAAATCAAATTATATCGTTACGGCTATGTGATGAAATTAACGCATCCATACAATTGAAATATATTCCGATTTACATTCCATCGTTCTCTCAACTTTCTCATTTGCGTGCACTGTCGCTCTATCACATCAAATCTATACATCTTTTGAAAAGATTAGTTGTCGAATGGCAGGAATTACCGTATCTTACACATTTGAGTATAACTAATTGTTATTTTTTCGGAACTTCGACTCTTCTCCATACGACTATCAATAGCATTTGGCGTCTTCGTCGATTGATGTATTGCCATTTGAATCGTTTGTCGAAAGAATGGATAGAATTTATTGTACCAGACGATACTTCGTCCTCAATGCAATATTTGACTTTTCAGAATGGTCATATGAATTGGCAGACATCAACAGGATTGTTGGAGAAAACTCCTTTTCTTCGATCTTTGAATACTCATATTTCTCAAATCTCGAAATCTGAGGTCGAATTTTCAACAGAATATGAATCATTAAGCCGTCTAAACGTAAGCACTCGAAGTACGGCAAATATGTTATCCTGCTGGAAATCTTTCCCGAATCTATCTCATCTAACGGTTTGTATGGAAGCCTGTTATCTCGATGGGAAACAATGGGAATACATTATTAAAACTTATTTATCTTGCTTGAAAGAATTTCATTTATTGATGGAGTTTACAAAGGAAGAAGAATATGTTGATCGATTATTGGATTCATTCCGAAGTTCGTTTTGGCTTGAAGAACGTCAATGGTACGTTCGATGTCATTGGTGGAAAATATCCGATCCCAATGATCGAACTGATATAGTATTAACTACTTTACCCAATTTAACCGGTTGTTCAACGTATTCTATCGATAAAAGCTGTCACAGATCAACGTGTCCAGATGACAGTGTCTACAATTCCTACGATCATATAAATACTCTTAAATATTCATCGTGTTTCCATTTACTACCGTTCGTATTTCCCAATATTAGCTATTTAGCCATCAGGCGTCCTGATCACGTTGAACCTTGGTCTGCTGTTCCTGAACTAGAAAACTTACGAACACTTCTATATTTCACAACTGAACCATATCATCGTATGAGAGACGAATTGCAAACAATACTAGACCGTGCTTCTAATCTGCAAACATTGAGACTACTCATGCATGACGATCAGTACAAGTTTTTGGATTTGAAACATCCTTCGATTCGATGTTTAGATTTTGGTGGCCATAGGATGATGAGTGAAGAGTGTGAAACATTGATTACAAATCAACTAGGTCAACAATGTGAAGTTCTTATTACATCGATCGATCAGCCTGAAGTTGTACCTCCATTAATCAATCATTTGCGAAGTCTTCGGATATTGAAAATATTCTCAAGATATATCGAAACTCCTGCTTTGTTTTCCTCTGAGGATAGATTGAACGATTGGTTAGCATCTCATTTACCATCAACATGCAATTTCCAATCAAGATACAAAGAAAAATCTTCATATACGTTTATTGTTTGGATTCGATGAATTGTCCGAAACCAATCTCGTTTTATTCACCACTCATTCTGGTGGAAGTAATAAGTTGTAATTTTTTAACATTATGAAAATGAAATTGTCTTTTTATTGTAAAATATAATTATCACCGAGACTACCTTGAGAAAGAAACACAAAATATGCATGAAAGTTTTTTCTCGTCTAATTATCAAATTTTGTCATCGGACGATAACAATGCAAATGAGTCTCTATGTAAAAGTACATCATCGCATAGATTCATTTCAGTTCGACTTTTATCCTTTCTCTCAGAGATATCGAAGTTACGAAATATAACAATTGTAATCTACAAACCGAAACGATCGTTTGGTTCTCTCGTCTTTTCTTTTGGAGCACTTTCATTATTGCTATACGGAGATAATTATCACATTCAGAGCCATAGGAAGTAACTTAACAATAAATAAGTTAATGATTGCCACTGAAATGAGAAAGAAAGAGAAAAAAAAGAAATGCTTTATTTCGTGATAATGTCTATTAATGAAAAATGTATTTAGGCATAAACTATATGTAGCGTCACCTGTACAGAAATACAAAGCACGTGGCCACAATATTGACGTTTCATATAAATCGTATTGAAGCGTATCGCTTGTCCTTGCTCTCACCCACTTTATATGCATACAAAGGTAGAGTAACGAACAGAATGAAACTACCGTCGACTACGAATAAACCATGTGTTAAAAGTACAATCGGGACTAAAGTCACAACTATTGATGAAAGACAAACAACGTCACCGTTCAAAGATTTTTTTCCAACACGTTTCATTTTAGATCAAAATGATGAGTGTAAAAATTATTCGAAATCTTCGTTTAGTCATTGCATTAGTTACTCTAGGTGCCACTTATTTCTTAGTTTCTTCTTTTTATTCATCATCAAAAGAAGTGTCAACAACAACGACAACCACTACCACCATCCCAATTCTTTCAAACAAGACAGTCCCATCATTGGTTTCATCAAAACCAAAGGAGAAAAATACCATTCGTGTTGCTGTTGTTGTTTCATTAGCGAAACAAACATCACACATCGCTGAATTTCATTTACTTTATGATTCATGGCGTTTCCTTGAACATTTCTCACCATTATCTCAACAAGTCAAAGTCGATCTGATCGTTTTCTGTGAACAGCCGAGTTGTTCGCAATTACCTTCGTTCTGTTTACCACTTTCCTTCAACAACAAGTTACAACCAAATCCATCGTGTTTTTACGAAGAACTATCGGTGAAAATCGTTGAAGAATGGAACGATTACCTTTATATGACTTCAATTGCTTTCCTATTAACGCCACAATATCGATCAACCATCCTTAAATATGATTGGATCTTACGCGTCGATCAAGATGCAATTATAAGTCCAGCTCTTCTCTTCGGCTTGTTAGATAAACATCCAGTGAAATTGTACGATATGCAATTTGGTTCGACGGGCCATGGTACTGAATTCACATATAAACGCATTAGAGATATCGCAAAAAAACTAGGTTATAAACATATGGGTATACATAATTTATGTTCAACGTGGTTAGTTCATCCCAATGATTCGATTCAAATTGCAAATCTAACTACCCTCATCGGACGACATTTTCTTAAGAATGAATACGGACCACATGTTTCAGGTGGGAACAAACTGTATAGAAAATCATTAGAAATCTTTTCTTCGTTTCTAGGTATTGAAAATTTACCTGCGATCGGCGAATGGCCAAAATGGTGGCGTGGTGTGACATCTTTATATGCTGCTAGTATCGCTATCAATCATATTTATTCGTCAACGATTGCTGCGCATCATCAATCACCCGCAATCGATCATCCATCGTTTTCAACTAGTTCAATATGGCATGCCTGGCATATTCATTCTTTGCATAATTCTGAACCGTTTGCAAAGTTTCAACATCGTGATCACTTGCAAGAATTTATAAAGGAGGATCCAACGAAACGAATTATTCGAATGTCCAATACAACCTATACGCAAGAAGTTTTAAACGCAGTCATAAAAGAATTTCATGAAATTTATTATAATAATGGCAAATTTAATGGCATCATATCTGTTCGAACTTATGTAACTGCTTTAGCGTGGCAAAAAGCACATGCAGCTACAGGTGCGATTAATTTAAATTGAAGAATTCGATTGTTATTACGTGACTATGTCAAGGTATCGCACAGTGTTTGTTTATTTTTTGTTCTGATAAGAAAAATGATATATTATCAACAATGAATTTATTTTGAATTAAAAGCAAATCGAAATTGAAACATGATTTTTTATCCATTCGTTTTTTCCGGCAGTTGAATAAGCACTTCACGATCATCGCAAATGTTTCCCTGCGTTATTTTTAATTCACGAACTTGTTCACGAATCTTTGCTCCAATGATCGGTAATCGATAGAGTGTTTCGACTAATGGAAAATTTTCTTCAGGTTTCAGAACATCTTTTACGCTTGATAAATCTCGTAGATGCGTCAATGTTTCTTTGAACATCTGAATTTCTTGCTTTTAACTCTCCATCATTTCCGCAAGACCCTGAACAACAGGATGGTTTCGTTTCATTTGTTCCTCACGAATAAAATGTTTTAAATATTCGATGATTTCGTCATTTAGTGGAAGAATAGCATTCGCATGAAGAGACTTGGCTAGTTTTTCGTTCCGCAAATCATTAATTCGTCGCCCGATTTCTTCTAATGTAAATTTTCCTTGAAGTCGTGTCACAGTTGTCTGATATTCGTAAGTTATATGTTGATGTTTTTTCCAAGAACTGCCGCATTTTAAATAGAGGCCTTGGAAAATATCAATGAAATTTCCTGGAAGTGGATGAAAATACTTTACCAGCCTCATAATGCATGACGTCACATTCGCTCATTCTCGAATCTCGAATTGTTGCTTGAAACAACGCCATTGAGAAAGCATCGTTCGCGACATTTAGAGATATATTCAACGACTCTCTGGTTATCCACGACAATAACTTGGCAGCATTTCGGAATAATACAAACAGTTCGTGGGTAAGGTAAGTATATAATTCGAACATCATTTTGGCGCACATCTTGTCGCGCTTCGTCGGGATTTCGTCGAACATTTTCTCTATGTTGTCGAGCAAGTTGAATATTGTATTCGATAAGTTTAGCTGTTTCAGCGATAGGTCGCGTTAGTTTTCGAATCAGTTGTTCAGCTTCATTCAGTGTAAGTGTATCCCTGATCACACGGAGTGGACGTGTGGCCACGTAGCTCATAAGTTTTGCATATTCTCCAACTTTGTTCATAACTTGAAGTGTGTTTGTCGTTGAGAATGGAACTTCAACATGGTACTCAGCTTGATGTTGTGCTGTCCGGCTTGAAAAATATCGATCGGACATTGTTAAAAACGAAGATGATATTGTCACTTGCACTCTTATCTAAATGTCGAAGAAGCTCATTGATACAATAGCAAAAAACTACTGTCAGTCGTTCTTCGTTCAGTTTCAGAACGATACATACAGTGTTATTCATATTGCGAAATAAGTGTTAGAATTTCTTGGAAGTTTTTTGTATCGTATTCAAGACCTCATGTATCACCAATTCGAATGACTCGATCTACTTTCGCGTCATCATCCGTATAGGAAAATGTTGATGGAATCGCAACTTGAAGTTCGTCTTGAACTGCTTGTGTTAACGTATCATTACAAATATAATTCAGTAAACCATTGATAAATGTCGATTTTTCAGTTCCCGCTCGACCCAGTAAAAGAATATTGATGTCCTTGGATTGATCACAACATCGTTCATCTTCTACTGCGTATAATTCTTCAATCTAAGCCATATATTAAAATCTCTCGAGCAAAACAAAAAGCTCTGCTTTCTATTACGACTGTCGACTTCGTATCTATGAAGAGAGTATCGCTTTATCAACAATACGTGTTCTGAAACGAGAACACACTAATGTGCTTTTTCCAACGTAAACCTTGAACATTCTATCAACTGGCGCAATCTTTTGTTCGTTTAGAATTGGTTAAAAAGTTAAACTAATCAGCGGTACATTCTTATTCTATAGCAAGGTAGTTTCATTCGAATAAAAATCGTTTTCGTCAACAAATGGATGGTGATATGAGAGATTATCTCAAAACAGAGCTTCAAGCAACAGATGAAGAGTTAGATAAATTGGAAAAATTAATCCAACTACAGCAATCCAAAGTGAACTCAACAGAAGCAAACATTAATCAACCATCAGTTATTTTCGATGATTTTCTTTACCAAGGTGATTTAGGTCATGCTATCGATGAAAAACTACTGTCGGAACTCAAAATTCAACATATCATTAATCTCTGTGATTGTCCATTGGAAACGGCGATCGTTGAAAGATTTGATGTGACATGGATCGATAATTTTGATGACAATTTTCAAAGTCAAATTCGAGAACATCTCAATCGAACTAATGATCTTCTCGATAAATACAACAAGAATAAGGAGAAAGTATTAGTTCATTGTCAAGCTGGAATATCTCGGTCCTCATCGATAATTTTGGCCTATTTGATGAAGTTTGAGCTCAACGTGTTTTCACATCCGAAATAATCAAGTTTCACTTTTTTTTTTAGGTATAATCATAAGAGCTTGGAGGAAGCTTACGAATATTTACTCGAACGAAGACCAATCGTTGCACCAAACTATGGTTTTCTTATCCAATTGATTCGATATGAAAAGGAGCTTGAAAATCAAAAGACATGATTGTCATTAGGGATATTGTATACGAGTAAAATAAAACAGAAAAGCATCGAAAACGAATATAATACAAATTTTAGAAGGCTATTCGATTCCTAGACAAAGTTTTTGCTGTATATAACAAAACGATAAGAGAGAAAAAGAATCCTTGTTTTGTCAGGTTTTATTATCGTAAGTTGAAAGAAGAAGACTTTATCTTTTGAAGAGAGACAAACTTCATTTCGTATTTCTGCCGCCGCAAACATTAAATAACAGTCAACGTTCGTGAAGGAAGTATTCGAGAAACTTGGAAATCTCTAAACATGGCAGCGGCAGCATCATATAATGAGTCCTATGGTTTAATTATTTTGGGCAACTCTGGCGTAGGGAAAAGCTTTCTGGCTAATGTTCTTCTTGGGCAAGACGTATTTACTCATGCTTACGCTGCTCGAGCAGTGACAGTCGAAACCGAATTTAAAGAAGTTTGCATGGGTGATCGAATCTATGCGATTTTCAACGTTCCTGGCCTCATTGAAGCTGACCAACAGCGTATAGAAATGAACAAACGCGAGATAGACAAAGCATTTCAAGCACGACCCACATCAATAGTTATGTACGTGTTTGGACAACAAAACGGTCGTATTCGAGATGAAGACGTAGTCGCGTTCAATGCTCTCAATCAAGCCTACCCATTCGACGCCGATTCGCTCATAGTCGTTGTTAACTCATTGGCGAAAGATCGTCCCGAGGACTACGAAGGTGAAGCCACTGTATTACTGCAGCAACTCATTGAAATGCCCCGTTTAAACATTTGTTTTCTCAATGCGATTGACAAGAAAAAGCCCTCTGAGAGACAAACTTTGAACAATATTCTTCTACAGGTAATCGTCGAACGAACTGCGCATAATTATTCAAAGAAACAGGAAATCGAGATCGAAAGTAAAAATGTACGTGGAGCGAAAGAACGAATTCAGAGTCTCCAGCAAGATTTTCAACAGAACAAGCGAGCGTACGAAAAAGAAATTCGAGAGCATCAAACCATCTATGAAACATTCTTCACTGAAATACGGAGTGAGAACGAAAATATACAACGTCTCATTGACAGGCAGGTGAAAAAACAACAAGATCCTGAGCAGCCTGACAAATTACACACACTGAAAGACGGACATGTATCAGCAATGAAAAAAGCAACGGAACGTGTCTTTCAGCTAAATATTGCACAGGATGAAATAAATTCACAAGTTCAACGAATACAAGAAAAAGTAACTGAACGTCTATCACAGCGGATTTTGCCAACACAACCAGCTGTTTTCAAACCAGCACAGCTTCCTTGTGGAGGCTCCGCTTGTCATAAATGTGAGAAATGTCGTGACTGGTACGATACTACAGCTGATCTAGATGATAAGGCACGTCGTCTTCGTAAACTTTCCCTTGGTGGCTTATGTTTCAAAAAGCGTACGGATACAACATGTAATCTTGTTCGTCTTTACGGTCTACTTCATCCGTGCCGATGTACTGATAACAGAGACGATAACGCTGATTGAATGTTTTATTTGAGAGTTTTGAAATAAAATAAATGGTTAATTTCGAATCAGTATTAAACTGTTTAAAGTCATTGTCTTACACCTTGTATCTAAATTCTGTTAGATTGCTATTCTCGTTCTTTATTTGGTATGTACATCTTCCTAAGTTTAGTTAAAACCAACGGCGAGTGGACTCCAGTTCCGAGTCACTGCTATACATTCGTTTTCAATCAAATTAATTTATTTTTGTTATAAATAAAAAGCAGCATAGTTCATACTTTACTCTCAAACTATTCCATAAGCGTGTAACATGGACTTTTGACCCACGAAACTGGCCAACTGTCAGTTATCAATCTGGATTGTATACTTGTCACCTGTATGCGTTCAGCAAATAAATTTAGATACATTGACGAGCCGATTTGTTCACTAATGAGTGTCGTCTTCTAGAACTGAGTCATATGATGATTTCGACACATTTACTGGCACACTTCGGCGAGACAGATTTGCTGATGGCGAAAAATGATTCTCAGATATTCTGTACTAATATTCGTTTATTCCTCTTTCTCTTGTCTGAATTTATCTACAAGTTGTTGTGTGGAATGTGTTCAAGACGATTATTTGTCAAAACTGAAATGAAAATTTGTATGGCGCTCATTTCGCGTCATGCTGATCGAGAATTTATCAATCTTAAGTGTGAATAAACAAGAGAAAGTCTCGTTGAAAATAGTGTTGCTGCTGTTCAATGGTATTGTGGATCGATATCAATCGTTATGACTGTCTGAAGAAAAGAAAAGGCTTTGTCTTGCAGATCGAACTGCGCAACTGAGAACGTAACTCACAATTCTATCTTCCATTGCCCTCTTTTCCAATGGGATTGTTTGTTAAAACTATTGATGTCAATGTCTATATAGATGATTGGCACACTATATTTTGAGAAAATAAATAACTAGCTCACTGTATTGCTCTTTATAGCGTTGGCAAGAAGCCTGGCCCCGACTGCGCCAATATTATTATGGGACAGATTTAACATTCTCAATGTCTACAGTAGAAATAAGTCCAACATCAACAGAAAATATAAACTTCAAAAATACCTCATTATGATAAAGTGCGTTGGTAACGTGTTCGACACCTNGAGTGTGAACGAAAAAATCCAACGCCTCATTGAGAGGCAGGTGAAAGAACAACGAGATCCCGAGCAGCCTGACAAATTACACTCACTGAAAGACGGACATGTATCAGCAATGAAAAAAGCAACCGAACGTGTCTTTCAGCTAAATATTGCACAGGATGAAATAAATTCACAAGTTCAACGAATACAAGAAAAAGTAACTGAACGTCTATCACAGCGGATTTTGCCAACACAGCCAGCTGTTGCCAAATCAGCACAGCTTCTTTGTGGAGGCTCCGCTTGTCATAAATGTGAGAAATGTCGTGACTGGTACGATACTACAGCTGATCTAGATGATAAGGCACGTCGTTTTCGTAAACTTTCCCTTGGTGGCTTATGTTTCAAAAAGCGTACGAATACAACGTGTAATCTTGTTCGTCTGTACGGTCTACTTCATCCGTGTCGATGTACTGATAACAAGGACGATAACGCAGATTGAATGTTGTATTTGAGAGTTTTGAAATAAAATAAATGATTAATTTCGAATCACTATTAAACTGTCTAAAGTCATTGTCTTACATCTTGCATCTAAATTCTGTTAGATTGCTATTCTCGTTCTTTATTTGGTATGTACATCTTTCTAAGTTTAGTTAAAACCAACGGCGGGTGAACTCCAGTTCCGAGTCACTGCTTTACATTCGTTTTCAATCAAATTAATTTGTTTTTATTATAAATAAAAAGCTGCATAGTTCATACTTTACTCTCAAACTATTCCATAAGCGTGTAATATGAACTTTGGACCCACGAAACTGGCCAACTGTCAGTTATCAATCTGGATCATATATTTGGCACTTATATAAGTGCAGCAGATAGATTTCGACACATTTACTGGCGCACTTCAACGCGACAGATTTGCCGACGGCGAAAAATGATTTCCAGATATGTGATACTAATATTCGTTTATTCCTCTTTCTTTTCTCTGAATTTATCTACAGGTTGTTGTGTAGAATGTGTTCAAGACGATTATTTGTCAAAACTGAAATGAAAATTGTATGGCGTTCATTTCGCGTCATGTTGATTGAGAACTTATCATTCTTAAGTGTGAATAATCAAGAGAAGATTTTTATTCTGTTTAATAAAAAGCAAGTCTCGTTGAAAATAGTGTTGCTGCTGTTCAATGGTATTTTGGATCGATATCAATCGTTATGACTGTCTGAAGAAAAGAAAAGGCTTTGTCTTGCAGATCGAACTGCGCAACTAAGAACATAACTCACAATTCTATCTTCCATTGCACTCATTAAGTCTTGTTTGCCCTCTTTTCCAATGGGATTGTTTGTTAAAACTATTGATGTCAATGTCTATATAGATGACTGGCACACTTTATTTTGAGAAAATAAATAACTAGCTCACTGTATTGCTCTTTATAGCGTTGGCAAGAAGCCTGGCCCCGACTGCGCCAATATTATTATGGGACAGATTTAACATTCTCAACATCTACAGTAAAGAAGTAAGTCTAACATCAGCAGAAAATAAACTTCAAAAATACCTCATTGTGATAAAGTGCGTTGGCAATGTGTTCGATACCTTCATCTTCAATTCCATTGTTCTCAAGATTAATTTCGACCAAGCCCTGGAGAAGTATATTTTTCAAAGAAGTTATCTAAGCATCGTACTCATTACCTTATTTTCTTGGAGCATCTCTCCTATGTATTTACTTCCCAATGGTCCAATTTGGGTAGCTCGTAAATTTATCGTTGTCAGTGTCTATAACATATAGCAGTAAAGACGCCAAACAGTGAAAGAAAATCCATACAGAATTTTTTCGCAATGCATGTGACAAGTACATCGCTCCATCTGATTTGATATCATTTGCTCGAAGATTAAGTGTGTTCAATACCTTTTCAATTCAATACAAAACACAATATTCAAAAGAATAGTCAACATACACTTAATTACTTACTGAGTTTTTTTCTAATGCATTTGCTATATATTTCGCACCTTCGAATCCAATAGAATTTAACGCAAGGCTCATTGTTGATAACGTCTATTGAAAAGACTTCATAGTTGCACAAGTAAAAAGGGAAGTATCCTTCACCGTATTATTTTCTAATGCATCTGCTACAAATTTTGCACCTCGGGAATCGATTCCATGTGCATCAAGACTAATGCATTTTAACGTCTATTGTGAACGAAAACATAATATACATCTATTAAAACTTGAGTATGCAAAATACTGTGTTAATTTTCAATGCATCCATTAAATTTTGAATACCAGCTGCACTATGTCGAACACATGGAAGTACTAACGTTTTCATTGCCTATTGAGAGCTAAATTAGATATAACTAGTATTAAAATGGCAATATTACCTTGTTGACGTTCAATATTTTAGCGACATATTGTGCGAGTTCATCTTCTATCGCCTTTAATTGTTAGTCAAATGTAATTAATCTTTGCAAACACAAAAATCTAAGGAAGATTCTACTTACCCCATTCGGTTGTGATTGATTTGACGGTGAACCATCGATTCCAATATCTTCAAAAATCAGCGTTTCTAAGGTCTTGACAGGAAAACATTATTAATTTATTAAAAATAAGTAATAAATAGCAGTTATTACTTCATTGAATCCCAATCCAACAATTAATGATCTTAGTCCTTCAAAAGAAATTTGATTTTTATGAAAGCTGAGATGAATCAGTGACTACAAAAATTTCAAAAGTTAATTGAGAAATCTTACAAAACAAAACGTCAGCTTACCGTATTCCTTGACAGTAAACTGCCTAGGTGGGCGAAGTGCTGCGCTGACAATTGATCACAACGAATACGTAGTGTGTGCAAGTTCTGTAGAAGAGTACTTCACATAATATCTGACAAGTGAAAATATAAATAAACGTACCTTGATATTGAAAATTGCATTTAGCAGGAACATAGCGCCATGAACAAGTTTATTGTTTCCAAGATTAACTGTTGATAATGTCTACATTAGGTTACAATGAAAGGAATACAAATATATCACAATACCCTCACCGTATTATTTTTGAAGGCAGCTTCAAGTATGTGTGCAGCTGCATTTGTCACCGTACAACTGTCAAGTGTAAATTCCTATCGAAAAGTCAATAACCATCATAACACTTGGTGATTGCACTATGTACCTTTTCTAAAAACGTATGTTCTGTACTGTTCGAACAATCTTTTGTCAGCAGACGATAAGTCCCATTTGATGGTGAAGTATCATACCTGATGATTAGCTTCTCATTCCTTGGAGCAATTGGTTTTGTATAAATATTAAGCTCGGATAATGCCAGGATGTAGTCACATGTAACGAGCCACTGTTTCTCAAGAAGCCAAAATGGCGTTTCAAATGGTTGCATCAAGCCATGAAGAGTGCAATCATACGAGGTCTTTTGAGTAACTCGATGGCTGAAGTAAAACTGAAATTTTGTCAGATTTAGTAGCCGGTTCTGAATAAATGGCTCCCAAGTGTGATGGCTCAGTCTGGACTCAATCGCATCCTGCCTCTTTGATATTATGGTAAGATGATTTAATGACGGTGTAAATGACAGAAGAAAATGCAACATCATGTTCGACAACGAACATTCATTTATCGTCAAAAAGAGCAATTGTTGATGACTGATGCTGAAAGTTGACATCATATTCATATTATGACTTTCTACGTCACAATTGTTCATTGTAAGTTGTTGTAGATGAGTACAATTGCTTAAAATAGTAATATATCGAGAAAATACAATTGTATCCACTGTTAAATGTCGTAGAAACGTTGTAACAAGATGCTGCTTTTCCAAGACAAACGTATTGCTCATTTTTGAAATGTCGAAATGAATATTTCGAAGATTCGATTGTGTAACGGCCAACGATAGATAACCTAAGATTACATCATTTGTTACATTACTTTCCTTACAAAATGATATCGATAGATATTTCAATCTAGGAACCGTATGATGAATGAATTCAATCAGTAATTCGTTTGATATCCAATCCAACCGTAATTCTTGAAGACGAATAAAAGTATCGACTTGAAATAAATTGCTAAACGACATTGATGAATCTGATTGCATCCTATTACTGTCAATCAATGATAGCGATGTAACGTTTTCTGGTTTAATCACGTGTTTGACAAGTGCCATATAGGATATGTTCGATGTAGAAAGAATAACTTTATATCGATGGTATGCTTTGGCTGCTTCATATAGTTTAGTGCAGATAGGACGAAGTGTTTTGAGAATCGTTTGAGTATCCAAATTATCAAAAATTTCGAATAAAAGTTCGACGGAGAAGTCTAGTAGAGACACGGTCGACATCGTATGTGCTTCTCTTGTCCAAAAAAAACAAATTTTTCTCCTTGGTTTGCTGTGCGAACAAAAGGTGCGTTTGTATAGACCAGAAAAGAATATAAAAATATAAAGATAAAGACTATATATGGTTGGTGCACGAGGAAAAAGCCAAGCTAACTATACATTTGTATTTGTCTTCCTATTGAAAAAAGAAAAGAAAAAGACACGTAGTATTCGTTGAAATTAATATTTTTCACTTTTTGATAGAGTAAAATCATCCGCACTCTTGCATCTTCGCTCTATATCGTCATTTAGCTTCCCAGCACATATCTGCAAAAGTTTTGAGATTTTTATTTAAAAGTAATCGATCTTATATCAACGTCCAGAGTAATATTTTGATGCCTACTGATAAATTATATAGGAGTAAAGAAACATTATACGAAATCATGTACGTTGAGATCTCTAAAACTACAATTTTGTCCTTTAGCTCTTATCCTTATGCATCGGTAAGTATATAGTTCAGCTATGATATAATGAATTATTGTCATGACAAAGTAGTTTGTTCAAATAAAACAAAGTGATAGTTTATCGAAAGCTTTAACTATCATTATAATGATGTGCGGTTCAGTGATCGAATATCTTCCATCCACTTTTGATATAATCTTGCTCGGTCGCGTGCATCTTTAAGAAATACCAAGTCATTGCTTTTAACGAAAACAACCTCATATGGTTCCAACGAAGTATTTTGAAGACCGCGATCTTTATATGGATTGAAATTTGCATTACAAAAACGATTGTTCGGTTTTGTAAAGTCAATTGTTTGGTATTTTGTTAGTAAACAATCAATCATATAGCCTGCTTCAATTATTCGATTAGACATAGGTATTTCACTGTAAATTGACACATGATCTTTGGTTGGATAACAATGAAATATNAATTTACTCGATTTTTGAATTTGGTGCACCTTATATTTTTCAAAGAAGTTATCTAAGCATCGTACTCATTGCCTTATTTTCTTGGAGCATCTCTCCTACGTATGTCCTCCCCACTGGCCCAATTTGGGTAGCTCGTAAATTTGTCGCTGTCAGTGTCTATAACATATATAAAAGTAAAGACGCCAAACAGTGAAAGAAAATTCATACAGAATTTTTTCGCAATGCATGTGACAGGTGCATCGCTCCATCTGATTTGATATCATTTGCTCGAAGATTAAGTGTGTTCAATACCTTTTCAATTCAATACAAAACACAATATTCAAAAGAATAGTCAAAATACACTTAATTACTTACTGAGTTTTTTTTAATGCATCTGCTACAAATTTTGTACCCCTGGAATCAATTCCATGTGCATCAAGACTAATGCATTTTAACGTCTATCGTGAACGGAAATATAATATACATCTATTCAAACTTGAGTATGTAAAATACTGTGTTAATTTTCAATGCATCCATTAAATTTTGAATACCAGCTGCACTATGTCGGACACATGGAAGTACTAACGTTTTCATTGCCTATTGAGAACTGAATTAGATATCACTAGCATTAAAATAGCAATATTACCTTGTTGACGTTCAATATTTTGGCGAAATATTGTGCGAGTTCATCTTCTATCACCTTTAATTGTTAGTCAAATGTAATCAATCTTTGCAAGCGCAAAAATCTAGAAAAGATTCTACTTACCCCATTCGGTTGTGATTGACTTGACGGTGAACCATCGATTCCAATATCTTCAAAAATCAGCGTTTCTAAGGTCTTGACAGGAAAACATTATAAATTTATTAAAAATAAGTAATAAATAGCAGTTATTACTTCATTGAATCCCAATCCAACAATTAATAATCTTAGTCCTTCAAAAGAAATTTGATTTTTATGAACGCTGAAATTGATCAGTGACTACGAAAATTTCAAAAATTAATTGAGTAATCTTACAAAACAAAACGTCAGCTTACCGTATTCCTTGACAGTAAACTACCTAGGTGAGCGAAGTGCTGCACTGAGAATTGATCACAACGAATACGTAGCGTGTGCAAGTTCTGTAGAAGAGTACTTCACATAATATCTGACAAATGAAAATATAAATAAACGTACCTTGATATTGAAAATTTCATTTAGCAGGAACATAGCGCTATGAACAAGTTTATTGTTTCCAAGATTAACTGTTGATAATGTCTACATTAGGTTACAATGAAAGGAATACAAAAATATCACAATACCCTCACCGTATTATTTTTGAGGGCAGCTCCAAGTATGTGTGCAGCTGCATTTGTCACTGTACAACTGTCAAGTGTAAATTCCTATCGAAAAGTCAGCCATCATAACACTTAGTGATTGCACTATGTACCTTTTCTAAAAACGTATGTTGTGTACTGTTCGAACAATCTTTTGTCAGCAGACGATAAGTCCCATTTGACGGTGAAGTATCATACCTGATGATTATCTTCTCATCCCTTGGAGCAATTGGTTTTGTATAAATATTAAGCTCGGATAATGTCAGAATGTACTCACATGTAACGAGCCACTGTTTGTCTGGAAGCCAAAATGGCGTTTCAAATGGATGCATCATGCCATGAAGAGTGCAATCATACGAGGTCTTTTGAGTAACTCGATGGCTGAAGTAAAATTGAAATTTTGTCAGATTTAGTAACCGGTTCTGAATAAATGGCTCTCAAGTGTGATGTTCCAGTTTGGACTCAATCTCATCCTGCCTCTCTGATATGATGGTAAGATGATTTAATGACGGTAAATGACAGGAGAAAATGCAACATCATGTTCGACAACGAACATTCATTTATCGTCAAAAAGAGCAATTGTTGATAACTGATGCTGAAAGTTGACATCATTTTCATATTATGACTTTCTACGTCACAATTGTTCATTGTAAGTTGTTGTAGATGAGTACAATTGCTTAAAATAGTAATATATCGAGAAAATACAATTTTATCCACTGTTAAATGTCGTAGAAATGTTGTAACAAGGTGCTGTTTTTCCAAGACAAACGTATTGCTCATTTTTGAAATATCGACATGAATATTTCGAAGATTCGATTGTACAAGGGCCAACGATAGATTACCTAAGATTACATCATTTGTTACATTACTTTCCTTACAAAATGATATCGATAGATATTTCAATCTAGGAACCGTATGATGAATGAATTCAATTAGTAATTCGTTTGATATCCAATCCAACCTTAATTCTTGAAGACGAATAAAAGTATCGGCTTGAAATAAATTGCTAAACGACATTGATGAATCTGATTGCATCCTATTACTGTTAATCAATAATAACGATGTAATGTTTTCTGGTTTAATCACGTGTTTGACAAGTGCCGTGTAGGATATGCTCGATGTAGAAAGAATAACTTTATATCGATGGTATGCTTTGGCTGTTTCATATAGTTTAGTGCAGATAGGACGAAGTGTTTTGAGAATCGTTTGAGTATCCAAATTATCAAAAATTTCGAATAAAAGTTCGACGGAGAAATCTAGTAGAGACACGGTCAACATCGTATGTGCTTCTCTTGTCTAAAAAAAACAAATTCTTCTCCTTTTTTTGCTGTGCAAACAAAAGGTGCGTTTATATCAACTAGAAATAAATATAAAAATATAAAGAGACACGTGGTATTCGTTGAAATTAATATTTTTCACTTTTTCATAGAGTAAAATCATCCGCACTCTTGCATCTTCGATCTATATCGTCATTTAGCTTCATAGCACATATCTGCAAAAGTTTAGAGATTTTTATTTAAAAGTAATCGATCTTATATCAACGCCCAGAGTAATATTTTGATGCTTACTGATAAATTATATAGGAGTAAAGAAATATTATACGAAATCATGTACGTTGAGACCTCTAAAACTACAATTTTGTCCTTTAGCTCTTGTTCTTATGCATCGGTAAGTATATAAGTCAGCTTTGATATAATAAATTATTGTCATGAAAAAGTGGTTTGTTCAAATAAAACAAAGTGATAGTTTATCGAAAGCTTTAACTATCATTATAATGATGTGCGGTTCAGTGATCGAATATCTTCCATCCACTTTTGATATAATCTTGCTCGATCGCGTGCATCTTTAAGAAATACCAAGTCATTGCTTTTAACGAAAACAACCTCATATGGTTCCAATGAAGTATTTTGAAGACCACGATCTTTATATGGATTGAAATTCGCATTACAAAAACGATTGTTCGGTTTTGTAAAGTCAATTGTTTGGTATTTTGTTAGTAAACAATCAATCATATAGCCTGCTTCAATTATTCGATTGGACATAGGTATTTCACTGTAAATTGACACATGATCTTTAGTTGGATAACAATGGAATATTCCGTCCTTGGTTGTTCCGCCCGAAGTGCCTGGTTTTGATATTAATGAGAAACCGGTAGAATCTGTAACTAGGAAATAGGACTGGACATGTGGGACTGCTTCGCAACTTATTGTACAGCCGACCAGTTTAATTTTACTATTAATACGTCTGGTAAAGACTGAGTACCAGTAGTAGTTGAGATTTGCTTTTAAAACTAAGTGAATAAAATACGGTGGAAAGAAAGGACCACGAATAGATGAATTCATAAAAATAAAGTATTTGTATTTTCTTAGATTAACCGGATTTGCGATTGCTGGTGATGTTTGTTTCCAAGGATGTCCAATTGTATAGGTGTCAAAGAACCATCCGATGGTTCCATAATCGAAACATTTATTTTCATGTTGAAGATAGAATGCATTGGATTTGGGTATTGGTGGCATTGTACTTTCATTGATTGGCTTCTTCTCGATTTGTTGTAAAATAAAATAATAATCGATACCATCGTTTTCTCGAACAGCTTCTTCAATAAAATACTTCAAATTTCCATAAGCATAGGAATGAGTATTTGCATAGACATAGATCAATAAAATTTCACTTGGTTTACTGACATCTAAAAGAAAAGACATGCCAGAAGCCACGTTTAACTCGTTTCTAATCGGCTTACTGCGATTATCAGCAAAAATGTGTTGATTGATTTGATTTGTGATACTAGGTATACGCTCTTCATAACGACAAATTAGAAATACGATAATCGTAATGAAAATGATCACTTTCGCTTTATTACGTTTGCTCCATTCGATCAGCTGATAAAGAAACATTTGTATATTTTGTATAGGGAAAAAAAGGATATAGAAATGCAACTGTTTCTCGTTAGTATGAAACATAAAATAAAACCATTTTTTTCTATTCTAGCGTGCTTACTTTGATGCATTCAAAGTATAGTAGAAAAAAGAAAGAGTCGTAGTGTTCATTGATGCAACTACGTCGGATTTTTCTCATAAATGCCAAGAGAACGACAAAAGAACGGCTTGTTGCCAACAAGTTCCATCTGTTGAGGAAAAATATTGTGTAGAATATCATAGAAGCCTATTACTTTTTTTTCTTTATTAAATAGTTTACTCAGTAGGACAAAACGTGAACTACCTTGAAGAAAAATATGTAAGAAGTATCGTCAAATGTGTATTAGAAATATTCTCCTGGCCAGATCGTTGTTTTTCCATTCACTGCCTCAAAAGTTGTTTTGATAGTCTGATACTGTTCATCTGACAAGCCAATATTTCGCAGCATAACATCCTCGTTTTCTTCGAAAATCAAATTATTATCGTCGTTCCATCCAAGCGATTGTAACGTTGTATATTGAGGAAGCGTGTGTAAGAGAAAGCTGTTTTGACGATATCGTCGATATATTTCTACTGCAGCTATTTCAAGTAATGTTTTTTCGGTATCGTGATCAAATGCACGATATTCAGTAATTGAAACAGGACAACCCTTTCCGTCAGCGTGGCTAATGACTATGTAGCCTTTATGATCTGGTGAGATGTATAGAAAGGCAGAACTTTCTTTCCAGTGCCAACCAATCCAATGTTCGAACAGTGACGAAGAACAACGATCAAATTGATATGGGCGAGGATGTGTTGAATAAATTTCCAATAGTTTATCGTAAGAAGAGACAGAACATGCTGGTATCCATAATCTGTTTTCACTCTCAGTAGATAAATCATTTCTCTTCAAATTAATAACGTATTGAATACGACTTCGTAATGGTTTCCATCCTAGTTTTAAGTAATGCTGAGGTTGACCTGTTCCTAACATGGATAAAGAAAAGTTCTCTCGCTCCATTTTCTCGATTGCTTGCGAAAGTAGTTGTTTTGATAAACCTTGATTTCGAAATTCGACATCCGTAGCAACATTCGAAATTACACCACAAAGAAATGTCTCATTTTTGTCTGATATCAATATTGAACGACGAATTTGTACAATACTAACCAATCGATCATCATGTGCCCACGCTCCTAACGTATCTCCTTCTCGATAGTCCGGTGATGCTTGAGATGAAAAAAATCGCTCGAAATAGCCATCACTCTTTGCTTCAAATACAGATTGCCATAATTCAATTGCTTTTCTCTGCTCATTTTGCAGAACGGGACGATATGTAATGGAGGAAGTTCTTTCCATTACAAGTATTGTACAAATATTATATTCTTATTTTCGATTTAGATGACATACCTTGTTTAATTTTCTAATAAGCACATAAACCAATCATAATATTCCATACATAGATGTCATGAATGGATTGAAGTGAGAGACTACTATGAAGAAATCACAAAACAGTTCTATCAACATACATCAAAATCATCTAAAGATTCGATTTTCTGTTAATAGTTCAGTACTGTACGGAATATCATTGAATAAAGTTCATCATTCCACAACTTTACAGTAGCTAGGCCATTAGGGATGTGAAATTGTTGATCTAATTCGGTAAACAATGGAATAACTATCAAGCTATTTATCAAATATACCTAGAAGGTCGTGAACATGTCGCTACTAAGAAAAATAGCAAGTGCGAAATAGGAACTATAGCTTCTATTTTGGAATACAATAATGAAGTCTATTCAAACAGATGTTTTCGTAATCAGCCATTCAAGTTGACCAACTATATACACAAATTACTATTTCGATTGAATGTCAAATCGTTTGGAGACGATAAATGATCCGTTTTAATGTTCAAACTCAATCAAACCAAGCAATCGGTACAAATGATATTTTCTATATGCTGTCTACCGAAAATGAATGCTTAAAATCAGAATTCTTCCATTTCGTTCTTTATCCTTCAGACGCACTTTCAAATGCATCATAAACGAATTTTCTTTCACGTGGACGACTGTTTACTCTCTGTTTAAACAACAAATGCAGTTTTTCCTCCATTTTTACTGATACGAATATTTAATATGTCAATTAAGTTTAGAAAGATATTTCTCTTGTTAATCATTTCTGGAATATTTATAAGTTCAGTTCTATTTAGTCAACATTTAAATTCTGCGATCTCTCATCAAATACGGTCATTGAATTTAAAACAATTTTGGATTCCATCCAATACAAAAATAAATGCTCTCTTACGTAGTAATATCATATTTGAAACATATAGATATCTTATTCGAATCCATCAAAACCTCGAAACCAAGGTTGAGTGTGTTGGTTCTTTTAAGAACCAATCATGTCTTTTCAAGAATTTGTATTATGTTAATCGAACATTTTGGATTTTAACTACGAAGAAAACAACTTTCCCGTTACCGAGCGTTCGAACCGGAGCAATAGTTTCATCACTGCTTACACCAAGCCGTCGCCGATTCTATATTTATAAAGATCTGGAAGAATTTGTCCAAAAATACGTTCAACCGATTGTCATTCCTAAGTTGACTGTTCATTTTGATCAGATATGGCTAATGAACATTGGTCACGCTCTTTTCGATGGACTCTATCCAGCTTATCTCGCTTTAATACGCTTTTCGCCTCGACATTTGCAATCATTTCGTATTTTACTTAGTACGAGTGGCTATAACGGCAATCATTCATTTAGTCGAGAAGTTTACGATCGTTTTGCTGGATTGGATACGCTCAATGCGAGCATTTTAGAAGATATGTCTATTGGGCAGTGGTTTGCATTCGAAGAATTTATTATGGGGAGTGGAGATATGTGTCAGCGTTGTCTACAACCGAATCTTCAACTGCCCGGAGGAATCGAACTGAATGGATCGCGACTCTTTCGAGAACGAATGTATAAACAACATGGTTTGATGTCACCTACTCTTAGAGAAAAACATTCCGCCGTACGACGTAATCCCAACAGATCACTTCATGCTGTCATTGTGGATAATAAACGATTTACTAGTCGTGATCGCGTTGAAATGAGTGCTGCTATTCATGAAATTAATACACATAGAACTACAAATACATCTTGGCCAGCAATACATGTTTCTTATATTAGTTATTCGGAAGCGTCCCCAATTAATGATGATACTCCGATTATAGAGTCAAAATTCCTTGATGATAATATTAAAATGAAACAACATCTTAAATTGTTACAAAACATCGATATTCATATTACAGGACCTGGAACAGGACAGATGTATCAGACATTCCTTGCTGATGGATCTGTAAATATAAAGCTCGGTGGATTACATTATATTAAACGTAATGCAACCTTTGATAAATACCCATTCTTTATGGAACAATACATGACGAGTGGAGCACCGTATATTAGAGGGCTTTATTATCCCATTGATCAAAGAGCAATTGGTATTCGAAAGAAGATCCTTGTTGAGCTTATTCGAGAGGCTGCACAATTGATTATGAATGGTTTCACGATTCCGGTGAATCCGCGTGATAATTTATCAGTATACGGCCATTTATTTATTGAAATGTGTGAAATGGANTTCAGTGTATGAAGTGTTACAAGGAGAAGGACTGAAAGTTCGCGTTGCTTATCCGCCGTTTTTAGTCATTGCAGACGTTTCGCATCCGTCATCCGTGAATCCATACCGTGGTATCGATCGACTTCCAATGCATGAGCGTGCGGAATTGCATAAGTGGAATCTGGAAGATTATCCTATGTCGGAAATGTCAATAGAAATAGATCAAGAAAAAGAGTAACCAAATAAGAGTTCTTTTTTCTTCGTTTCGATAAAAAATGAAAGAAAGTGTGAAATACAAATCAGTCAGTAAGCCTTTTCGCTTTGACTGCAATCAATCGATATAAAGATTCATTGCTCTTTCTTCAGCATTTCCACGCATAGGAGTGCGTTTGACACTCATTATATGTATATACTGACAATCGATAGTCAATCAAAAGATTAAGGAGTTGGACTGTGTGTTTGATGCTTTAATACAAAAGTCAAGCTGATCGTGAGTTGTTAGCACAAAGTTATTGTGCCATTGATTGGCTAAGTATTGAGTATCGAATAAGTACACGTTTAGTACGCGTTTTGTCTGAGAGTACTATGTATTGGTGATGTTTTTGAGCCAATCATTTATGTACTGGGAAGACATTTCGCACTTAGTTTATTCTTTATAGAGCTTTTTGAGTTGTGATAGTTTCGTATAGAGCTATATGGCACCAATCGCACGTTTGAAAGAGAAAGAAAAATATTTTCAGACAATGTTTGCACAACAGTAGAAGTTGTGATGGATGATCTTTTTCTTTTGTATTTTGTCACAGAAAGAAGAAAAGTCGTTTACATGTGCGACAACGTTAAATTCGTTCGCAACAACAAGATTGTCAAACTTTCTTTCAAGATTACCATTTACTATTTTCGATACATTTGTTTTACACCACAGGAGCGCGTTCGGTTTTAATTTCAATGCTGAACATCAAATGGTTCAGAGACTCAATTGGTGTAGCACGTCAACCAAAATTGCGACTATTTTGCGTTCTTCTTTTCCTGAAAGTCTCGATCGTCATACTTTACTATTTCACCATAAGATGCAAGTCATTGATCTGTTGGTCAATTCAACTGACTCCATCTTACGTTATTTCACTGCCTGGCCAAGAAGAACGAGTAGCGAATATGAAAGGCTTGTTTAAGAAATACGCCAATCTCGATGTTAGCCCATTCTATGGTGTTGACGGCAGAAAAATCTATACCGGAGCAGAAGGGAAATATTTATTACCTGGAGAAATTGGACTACGTGATTCAATGAAGAATATCTACATGATAGCAATAGAAAAGAAGTATAAAGCAATGTTTGTTTTTGAAGATGATGCTATTCCACATCGAAATTTTACAAAACTATTCGAAAATCTACCTGAACGATGTCGAGAAGCGAACGTCCTTCTGTTAGGTGCTCTGGTTTTGTATACCAATCGCAAGCGTTGGCCATTTGGTCCCTGCTTTGATGCTGATAAAAGAACTTATGGTTCACATGCTCTGTATGTAAAAGATTCTGCATTCAAACCAATTGTGAATTGGTTAATGGAAACCGAGATAGGTCCATTTGATACAGTATATCAACATCTTCAACACCAAGGACTGAAAGTTCGAGTAGCATATCCACCGTTCCTAAGCATTCAAAATCTCAATCATCAATCTTCAGTACACGACTATCGAGCAATTGACAGACTCAACATTACACAACGAGCAGAAGTGCACAATTGGGATCTGAAAGATTATCCCACATCTTTAGAATCTGAAGACGATTGAAATTGCTCTGTTTTAGAATAGAGTACGGTGACTCGTGACTACATGTTGTAAGTGCGTCTAAGTGAAATTGTGAGTACGTGCAAAATAAAAAAAAATCAGATTNGTAAAGACTGAGTACCAGTAGTAGTTGAGATTTGCTTTTAAAACTAAGTGAATAAAATACGGTGGAAAGAAAGGACCACGAATAGATGAATTCATAAAAATAAAGTACTTGTATTTTCTTAGATTAACCGGATTTGCGATTGCCGGTGATGTTTGTTTCCAAGGATGTCCAATTGTATAGGTGTCAAAGAACCATCCGATGGTTCCATAATCGAAACATTTATTTTCATGTTGAAGATAGAACGCATTGGATTTGGGTATCGGCGGCATTGTACTTTCATTGATTGGCTTCTTCTCGATTTGTTGTAAAATAAAATAATAATCGATACCATCGTTTTCTCGAACAGCCTCTTCAATGAAATACTTCAAATTTCCAAAAGCATAGGAATGCGTATTTGCATAGACATAGATCAATAAAATTTCACTTGGTTTACTGTCATCTAAAAGAAAAGACATGTCAGAAGTTGCGTTTAACTGGTTTCTAATCGGCTTACTGCGATTGTCAGCAAAAATATGTTGATTGATTTGATTCGTGACGATAAATATATGCTCTTCATAACGATAAATTAGAAATAAGATAATCGTAATGAAAATGATCACTTTCGCTTTATTACGTTTGCTCCATTCTATCAGCTGATAAAGAAACATTTGTATATTTTGTATAGGAAGAAAAAAAATGGATCTAGAAATGCAACTGTTTCTCGTTAGTATGAAACATAAAATAAAATTACTTTTTCTGTTCTAGCATGCTTACTTTGATGCATTCAAAGTATAATAGGAAAAAGAAAGAGTCGTAGTGTTCATCGGTGCAACTACGTCGGACTTTTTCTTATGGATGTCAAGAGAACGACAAAAGAACGGCTTGTTGCTAAGAATGTTTCATCTGTTGAGGAAAAAATATTGTGTAGAATATTATAGAAGACTATTGCTTTTTTTCCTTTATTAAACAGTTTACTAAGCAGGACAAAACGTAGAGTACCTTGAAGAAAAATATGTAAGAAGTATAACCAAATGTACGTTAGTAATATTCCTCTGGCCAGATCGTTGTTTTTCCATCCACTGCCTCAAAAGTTGTTTTGATTGTCTGATACTGTTCATCTGACAAGCCAATATTTCGTAGCATAACATCTTCGTTTTCTTCGAAAATCAAATTATTATCGTCGTTCCATCCAAGCGACTGTAACGTTGTATACTGAGGAAGTGTGTGTAAGAGAAAGCTGTTTTGACGATATCGTCGATATATTTCTACTGCAGCTGTTTCAAGTAATGTTTTTTCGGTATCGTGATCAAATGCACGATATTCAGTAATTGAAACAGGACAACCCTTTCCGTCAGCGTGACTAATTACTATGTAGCCTTTGTAATCTGGTGACATGTATAAAAAGGCAGAACCTTCTTTCCAATGCCAGCCAATCCAATGTTCGAACAGTGACGAAGAACAACGATCGAATTGATATGGGCGCGGATGTGTTGAATAGATTTCCAACAGTTTATCATAAGAAGAGACAGAACACGCTGGTATCCATAATCTGTTTTCACTCTCAGTAGATAGATCATTTCTCTTCAAATTAATAACGTATTGAATACGACTTCGTAATGGTTTCCATCCTAGTTTTAGGTAATGTTGAGGTTGACCTGTTCCTAACATAGATAAAGAAAAGTTCTCTCGCTCCATTCTCTCGATTGCTTGCAAAAGTAGTTGTTTTGATAAACCTTGATTTCGAAATTCGACATCCGTAGCAACATTCGAAATTACACCACAAAGAAATGTCTCATTTTTATCTGATATCAATATTGAACGACGAATTTGTACAATACTAACCAGTCGATCATCATATGCCCACGCTCCTAACGTATCTCCTTCTTGATAGTCCGGTGATGCTTGAGGTGAAAAAAATCGCTCGAAATATCCATCACTCTTTGCTTCAAATACAGACTTCCATAGTTCAAGTGCTTTTGTCTGCTCCTTTTGCAGAACGGGACGATATGTAATGGAGGAAGTTCTTTCCATTACAATTATTGTACAAATATTATATTCTTATTTTCGATTGAGATGGCTTACCTTGTTTAATTTTCTGGTAAGTACATAAACCAATCATAATATTCTATAGATAGATGTCATCAATAGATTGGATTGAGAGACTACTATGAAGAAATCTCAAAACAGTAAAGATTCGATTTTCTGTTGATAGTTCAGTACTATACGGAATATCATTGAATGAAATTCATTGTTGGGGATGTGAAATTGATGATCTAATTCGGTAAATAATGGCAATAACTATCAAGCTATTCGTCAAATATACCCAGAAAGTCGTCAACATGTCGCCACTAAGAAAAATAGTAAGTGGGAAATATGAACTATAGCTTTCTGTTTTTGGATGTTTCTTTTTTGTAATACAGTAATGAAATCTATTCAAACAGATATTTTTGTAATCAGCCATTGAAGTTGACCAACTATATACACAAATTACTATTTCGACTGAATGTCAAATCGTCTGGAGACGATAAATGATTCGTTTTGATGCTTGAATTCAATCAAAACGAGTCTCATATATTTCATCGCTGTGATCCAAGAGAGCGACCAGTTTTCTGTCCTCATAATAAACTTTTCTTTTTGGCTAATGATAATGAATATCTAATTATTTCTCTTGTTTGCTTGAGTGTGTGATCAAACCAAGCAATCGATACAAATGATATTATCGAAAATGAATGCTTAAAATCATAATTCTTCCATTTCGTTCTTTATCCTTCAGACGCACTTTTAAATGCATTATAAACAATTTTTCTTTCACGTGGACGACTATTTACTCTCTGTTTAAACAACAAATGCAGTTTTTCCTCCATTTTTGACTGATAAGAGTATTTAATATGTCAATTAAATTTACAAAGATATTTCTATTGTTAATCATTTCTGGAATATTTATAAGTTCAGTTCTATTTAGTCAACATTTGAATTTTACGATCTCTCATCAAATACGATCATTAAATTTAAGTCAGTTTTGGATCCTATCCAATACAAGAATAAATGCTCTCTTACGCAGTAATATCATATTTGAAACATACAGATATCTTATTCGAATCCATCAAAACCTCGAAACCAAGGTCGAATGTGTTGGTTCTATTAAAAACCAATCATGTCTTTTCAAGAATTTGTATTATGTTAATCGGACATTTTGGATTTTAACTACGAAGAAAACAACTTTTCCGTTGCCGAGCGTTCGAACTGGAGCAATGGTTTCATCACTGCTTACACCAAGCCGTCGTCGATTCTATATTTATAAAGATCTCGAAGAATTTGTCCAAAAATACGTTCAACCGATTGTCATTCCTAAGTTGACTGTTCATTTTGATCAGATATGGCTAATGAATATTGGTCACGCCCTTTTCGATGGACTCTATCCAGCTTATCTCGCTTTAATACGCTTTTCGCCTCGACATTTGCAATCATTTCGTATTTTGCTTAGCACGAGTGGTTATAACGGCAATGATTCATTTAGTCGAGAAGTTTACAATCGTTTTGCTGGATTGGATACGCTGAATGCGAGCATTTTAGAAGAGATGTCTATTGGACAGTGGTTTGCATTTGAAGAATTTATTATGGGGAGTGGAGATATGTGTCAACGTTGTCTACAACCGAATCTTCAACTGCCCGGAGGAATCGAACTGAACGGATCGCAACTTTTTCGAGAACGAATGTATAAGCAACATGGTTTGATGTCACGTACTCTTAGGCAAAAACATTCCGCCGTACGACGTAATTCCAACAGATCACTTCACGCTGTTATTGTGGATAATAAACGATTTACTAGTCGTGATCGAGTTGAAATGAGTGCTGCTATTCATGAAATTAATACATATAGAAATACAAACACATCTTGGCCAGCAATACATGTTTCTTATATTAGTTACTCGGAAGCATCCCCAATTAATGATGATACTCCAATTATAGAGCCAAAATTCCTTGATGATAATATTAAAATGAAACAACATCTTAAATTGTTACAGAACATCGATATTCATATTACAGGACCTGGAACAGGACAGATGTATCAGACATTCCTTGCTGATGGATCTGTAAATATAAATCTCGGTGGATTACATTATATTAAACGTAATGCAACCTTTGATAAATACCCATTCTTTATGGAACAATACATGACGAGTGGAGCACCGTATATTAGAGGACTCTATTATCCCATTGATCAACGAGCAATTGGTATTCGAAAGAAGATCCTTGTTGAGCTTATTCGAGAGGCTGCGCAATTGATTATGAATGGTTTCACGATTCCGGTGAATCCACATGATAATTTATCAGTGTACGGCCATTTATTTATTGAAATGTGTAAAATGGATAACAAATTTTGTCGAATAGTAACAGATCGATGGGAAGACAATAACTTTTGGTGTTTTAGTACATGGCCTGAATCAATTATCTATGAAGATGGGCCATGGTCACTACAAGGTATTGTCGACGATGATAGAAATGTGACTTGTTCATACAATCGAACATTATTATATGAATTAAAACGAAAATATAATATTACTGAAAGATCTGAAGCACTTTCTATAGAACAATAAAATACCTTGAAGCTTTTAATTCTCATTCTGTTTTACAGTCGGGTATAAACCATCAATATAATGAGCTCTTTTCGTGGTGACCATAAAACAAAATTAGAAAGAATGATAGTGGTGTATTTCTATTCTCGATGACAAATCTTGTGATTCGGATTGACTTAGAATTAAACAACATGCGAAGTTGTATAGCTCGAATCCGTAGAAGATAACTTCATGCCAGAAATGTCCGCAAAAAAATCGAAAAAGAAATCTAGCAAAATAAAATTTCTTTTCATTCCGGTCTGTCGGCATGTTTTGTTTCTTTAACTGCAAATAATGGATAGAAGAATTCGTCGCTTCTCTTCCAAGGTTTGTTCTATTTACTGAAGATATTTTATCGTCTTATTTATTCGTTGCATCTTATACAAAATTAGAAAGTTGTAGTTCCATTGATTCACTAATGTGCAGCTACTCTACAGAAGTTTGCCTGAAAGAATGTTTTTAAAACACAGCGTGTTCGATCGATTAAGAAAACAACGACGCATGTTATGATGGATAAATTCTCTCTTTCATCTTTTGTTCGAGAAAAGAAGGGAACGAGATGCGCACATTAACCGAAGATGTCGATAGAAATTGCTTTGAGAATGATGATCGGTTTTTGAAAAATCTCCATTAACTTATTATAATTTCAATATGCATTTGCTTCTTTTCTACAGAGGGACACGTTGGATCTTTATCTCGATGCTAAACGTCAAATGGCTTGAAGACAACGTTAGTGCGATTCGACAATCAAAACCACGATTATTTGGCGCTTTTCTTCTCCTGAAAGTCTCGATCATTGTATTGTATTATTTTGCCACACGATGCAAATCGTTAACCTGTTGGTCGATCAAACCAACTCCATGTTACGTTATTACACTACCTGGTCAAGAAGAACGAGTAGCGAATATGAAAGGCTTGTTTAAGAAATACGCCAATCTCAATGTTAGTCCATTCTATGGTGTTAACGGCAGGAAAATGTATACCGGAGCAGAAGGGAAATATTTATTGCCTGGAGAAATTGGATTACGTGATTCAATGAAGAATATCTACACGATGGCGATAGAAAAGAAGTATAAAGCAATGTTTGTTTTTGAAGATGATGCTATTCCACACCGAAATTTTACAAAACTATTCGAAAATCTGCCTGAACGATGTCGAGAAGCGGACGTCCTTCTGTTAGGTGCAACGCTTAATTATTCAAAGAAAAGAAAGTTGTGGGAAAAAGCTTGTTTCGATGTGCCTAAAGTAGCTTGGGGTGCATTTGCTTTATATGTGAAAAGCACAGCATTCAAGCCAATTGTGGATTGGTTAATGGAAATGGATCTGAATCCATTTGATTCAGTGTATGAAGTGTTACAAGGAGAAGGACTGAAAGTTCGCGTTGCTTATCCGCCATTTTTAGTCATTGCAGACGTTTCGCATCCGTCATCCGTGAATCCATACCGTGGTATCGATCGACTTCCAATGCATGAGCGTGCGGAATTGCATAAGTGGAATCTGGAAGATTATCCTATGTCGGAAATGTCAATAGAAATAGATCAAGAAAAAGAGTAACCAATTAAGAGTTCTTTTTTCTTCGTTTGGATAAAGTATGAAAGAAAGTGTGAAATACAAATCGGTCAGTAAGCCTTTTTGCTTCGATTGCAATCAATCGATATAAAGATTCATTGCTCTTTCTTCAGCATTTCCACATATAGAAGCGCGTTCGACACTCATTATATCTATACTGACAATCGATTGTCAATCAAACGATTGAGGAGTTGGACTATTTGCTTGATGCTTTGATACAAAAATCAATCTGATCATGAGTTGTTAGCGCAAAGTTGTTGTGCCATTGATTGACTTAGTATTAAGTATCGAATAAGTACACGTTTAATACGCGTTTTGTCTAATAGTAATTCCTATACGTTGATGATGTTTTTTGAGCCAATCATTTGTGTACTGAGAAGATATTTCGCACTTAGTTTATTCTTTATAGAGCTTTTTGAGTTGTGATTATTTCGTATAGAGTTATATGGCACCAAGCGCGCATTTGAAAGAGAAAGAAAAATATTTCAGACAATGTTTGCACAACAGTAGAAATTGTGACGGATGAACTTTTTCTTTTGTATTTTGTCACAGAAAGAAGAAAGTGGTTTACATGTGCGACAACGTTACATTCGTTCGCCACAACAAGATTACCATTTATTATTTTCGATACATTTGTTTTACATCATAAGAGTGCGTTCGGTTGTAATTTCAATGCTGAACACCAAATGGTTCGAAGACTCAATTGGTGTATTACGTCAATCAAAATTGCGACTATTTTGCGTTCTTCTTTTCCTAAAAGTCTCGATCATTATACTTTCCTATTTCACCATACGATGCAAGTCGTCGATCTGTTGGTCAATTCAACTGACTCCATCTTACGTTATTACACTACCTGGTCAAGAAGAACGAGTAGCAAATATGAAAGGCTTGTTTAAGAAATACGCCAATCTCAATGTTAGTCCATTCTATGGTGTTAACGGCAGGAAAATGTATACCGAAGCAGAAGGGAAATATTTATTGCCTGGAGAAATTGGATTACGTGATTCAATGAAGAATATCTACACGATGGCTATAGAAAAGAAGTATAAAGCAATGTTTGTTTTTGAAGATGATGCTATTCCACACCGAAATTTTACAAAACTATTCGAAAATCTGCCTGAACGATGTCGAGAAGCGGACGTCCTTTTGTTAGGTGCTCTGGTTTTGTATACCAACCGCAAGCGTTGGCCATTTGGTCCCTGCTTTGATGCTGATCAAAGAACTTATGGTTCACATGCTTTGTATGTAAAAGATTCTGCATTCAAACCAATTGTAAATTGGTTAATGGAAACCGAGATAGGTCCATTTGATACAGTATATCAACATCTTCAACACCAAGGACTGAAAGTTCGAGTAGCACATCCACCGTTCCTAAGCATTCAAAATCTCAATCATCACTCTTCAGTGCACGACTATCGAGCAATTGACAGACTCAACATTACACAACGAGCAGAAGTGCACAATTGGGATCTGAAAGATTATCCCACATCTTTAGAATCTGAAGACGATTGAAATTGCTCTGTTTTAGAATAGAGTACGGTGANACATCTTCAACACCAAGGACTGAAAGTTCGAGTAGCATATCCACCGTTCCTAAGCATTCAAAATCTCAATCATCAATCTTCAGTACACGACTATCGAGCAATTGACAGACTCAACATTACACAACGAGCAGAAGTGCACAATTGGGATCTGAAAGATTATCCCACATCTTTAGAATCTGAAGACGATTGAAATTGCTCTGTTTTAGAATAGAGTACGGTGACTCGTGACTACATGTTGTAAGTGCGTCTAAGTGAAATTGTGAGTACGTGCAAAATAAAAAAAAATCAGATTCTTAGTTTTTTGGAATTGATTGAATTTCAACATGCGTCCTGTACTTTTGATTGCATATCTACGCAAACAAATATTTTGCTTCTTTTTGTTGATAAAAACATGCGTATATAAGATATAGTGGGTAAAAAGCTTTTCAAGAGCAGAAGATAATACAGTATATTATTACATTAAGATTTGTTGATAAAAGGAGTAACCTTTATTTTCATGATGAACGACGTGTATCTCGAAATGACACATGAAATAAAGTTCATGAAAATTTTGATATAGGTTTGGATTTTAGGTAATGAGTCATACCAGGGTAAGATTTATGCGGGTGTAAATCAGTTGCATTTGTCGTTGCAGCCTGAACCTGATATAGAGAATTTTCGCTTGATTTTCAGCGTGGTCTGAATCAGGACGATTGGAATTAGAAGATTTTGGTCCAGGACAATTTATATAAAATTATAGCACAATGTGTGAAGCAGCATAGACTTATTCAAAAAAAAGGACACCAAATTATGAATAGTGTCTCATTTGATGTTGTCCATGCAATCGATCAGAGTTCCCAAGTCATTTTACAAGAAATATTTTATCGAGAGCTGTGGTGTATAAACAAAAGATCAGAAATGATTTGCCTAATCCAAATTTAAATTGACGTTCGCTAATTATCCTATTTTCATAAGATCGAAAATGAAGCCACCACAACAACAATTCACAAGTGTTGAAGGTCATCAGGGAAAAAACACAATTAAAACTTGTTTTCTTGTTGTGATGCGAAGGATGGAAGTGTGTGCGAGTTCATTTTCTATCCATTTAAGCATGCACCATGGCAGGAATTTAGTGTTAACAATTGGAGTAATCTCTCATGAATTTCATTTTCATTTTTATTTTAAAAATGTCGCATTTGAAAGAACGGTATCTGCGGGCTTTTTAGACAGAAAGCTATTTTAAAACCGAGATTGAATTATGAAAACATACAGCAAAAGACTATACGATAGAACTTTTTCATCCTTGTTAGGAAGAAGACTGATTGTACTCGATATGATTGGTTTGTTTCGTCTATTTGATGATTCGACTAATGGCAGGACAATGTTTAATCAACGTTTTGATCGGTGTTCGCCTTTCTGTTCTTCCTCGGAATTTTCCAATAGTCTTTCGAAGTTATATAGTCAGTTAATTTGTTCACATATTATTAATCCACATTAAAAGCACATTAAAGAGAAGTCACTCCGTACTGGATTTATTCAAACATGTATCTTAGTTGGATAGATTATGGATTTTTGATTGGATTTCTATGTGAGTGAGATTGTCGAATAGTATTTTCGATAAATGAGTTAATTTACAGGTTTATCTATAAGCATTGGCGTTTATCACGGATGTATTCGAACCAGACAATTAACAACCAATGAGTTTTTCATAGCTAACCGAGAAATGAAAGTGAGTATCCGATAATGATTGTAGAAAAGTTTTCAAACACGAAGATCTATCAGATATTACCAACAAGCATGAGTCTGTTAGCCAGTATAATGTCAGCAGCATTTTTACTTGGTACTCCTGTAGAAATTTACGCTTATGGATCGGTTTATCTCTACTATGGTAAGGAATCTCTTTGTACTTATTTACATACGAGCAATACTTTGTGAGTATTGTGTAGCAATTGCTTATATAATTGGAACCTATTTGACTGTGAATTTGTTTTTACCGAAATATCTTCAAATTAAATGTACAAGCATCTATGAGGTAAGAAGGAAAATATCTTTTCGTTAAAAATGTAACTGTTGACCTATGAATTCAGTATTTGGAGAAACGATTTTCTCTATCCGTTCGTACCAGTGTGACCAGTATATTTGTGGTCATTTATGTAAGTTTAAATCTCGAAAAATCCATAGGAAATAAATTAATGTTATTCTGATTCGATTAGATTATATACATGGGCGTTATTTTGTATGGACCAAGTTTAGCATTGAGCCAAATAACTGGTCTGAACCTTTGGATGATTGTGGGATTTGCTGGAGTGATTTGTACGTTTTATACAAGTATTGTAAGTATGATTGTATCCTATTGAATTCGAATGAAGCAAGACTCGAACTTACGGTGGAATGAAAGCTGTAATTTGGACAGATGTTACGCAAACTGTTACGATGTTCCTTGGAGTTATGCTATCCATAGTTTTCGGTAGGTATGTCCGATCAAATTGTATTGAGTTGCAACAGAATCAATTTGAATAGGTTTTATGGATGCTGGTGGAATCGAAAAAGTGTTCAAAACGGCAATTCAAGGAGATAGACTGAATTTTATCAAGTACATCACTTTAGAATTGACACAGAGTAAGTTCATTGGAAATGTTTGTTTCAGTTTTGATATCAATCCTTTCACTCGGTACACATTCTGGAATATTATTTGCGGAGGTGGTCTTTATTTTACAGCAGCAATTGCATGTCTTCAAACTCAAGCACAACGATTTCTCTGCGTAAGAGATCTTCGATCAGCGAAAAGGTAGGAAAGGTTTGCTGGTGATACTAAAATGTGCTTTTTGTAGAGTTGCTTGGATCAATTGTTTCCAGTTTATCTTCATGCTCTTCCTTACTGCATGTGTCGGACTTTTGCTTTACAGTAAGTATCAAAGTTGTGATCCATTACAAGCAAAGATCATATCGAAAGCTGATCAAGTAAAATTTAGAAGAAGGAGAACATAACTTGCAGTTGATCTCTACTTTAGTTATACCCATTGTTTGTTACTGAAACTTTGGGTAAAATTCCTGGTTTAACTGGCATTTTCATCAGTTGTATCCTAAGTGCATCCTTAAGCTCAATATCAAGTGGAATCAATAGTATAGTTACGGTCATTGTTGAAGATATTTATAAACGAATTAAAACATCTTCGACAATATCCGATCAACAACAGACGATTATTTCTAAAATTTTATGTAAGTGTATATCAGTCGATCAAATTGGGTGAAGACATTTCGTTTTGTAGCGGTGTCACTGGGAGCATTAACCGTATGTTTAGCTTGTCTGATGTCATATATGGGAAATCATGTGCTCGTGGTAACGAATCTTTAAATTTCTTTTGTTCTTTGTAACTGAACGATGATAGATCGTATTCCAAATTGCGGGATCATTTGCAGCGCCGATCCTTGGTGTTTATCTTGTCGGCTTTTTTCTTCGACGTGTGAATAGCCGGGTATGGTGACGATGATACTTAATCATAGCTGTACGTTCCTTTGTATACATTTTTAGAGCGTCTTAATTGCATTTTTTCTGTGCTTAATATTTCAAATGTGGATTTTGATCGGGTCGACTTTGACAATAAAACAACGAGTTAGAAGTGATGGCCGATTGAGTTTATCAATTCAAGAATGTTCGCCTCCATTGAACATAACTCAATCAACAAGGATAAATGAAAATAGTGCTGAACAGACTTTTTTTCTACCTCTATATTCAATGTCATTTCTGTGGTACAATGTGAACGGCGTTGTCTTGGTAATCGTTCTTTCTTATTTTGTATCGTTGATATGTCGTGCGAATGACTCACAATCCGTCGATGAGCAATTGTTAATATCATGGAGAAATCTTTTTATCTGTTCTTCAGAAAGACATGTAAGACTTTGAAAAAGACCTTTGTTAGTTGTATGATGGATGTTTTATTAGGACGACAAGCAAGCAAACGAAGCAGAACTCAATGAGTCAATGCTATCTTCGAAATAAAACATTTTCTGATTGCGTTTTCAATGAACAAATTGTTGAATAAACCAATTATGGGATTGATACTGACTCCCTAGGAGAAAAATATCCAAAGTTTGAATAAGAGATACTACCTGTGAAATGCCAAGTTGATTGGATGGATTTATAAAGACTAATTTGCACGGTGTCATACGCTAACAATGAAGTAGCAACTGTATTTAAATCTTTGAGAATTTATCCGACGACTTTACCAATCTGACCGCCTGTTCGATTGAGATAAACTGCATACATGGTAGAAGTTTTGTAATCGATCCTTCCACGATCGGTTGAATTCAACTTGTGTATTTGTTTCTTTTTCTTCCGTAAGAACGTAGAATATTAAATTGAGCAGCATTCAAACAGTTGATCCTTAAAAATCATGATCTTTGTGGACCGGATCTTGTCGAGCGATGCAAAGAGATATGGAAAAACATACAAAGAAAACTTTCTTTTGTTAGACGTCACGTCGAAGTACTTCAAATTAAAGGTTATATTATGCGAGAGAGAGTACTCGTGTTTCATTCTTATCTATGGTGAGATCTGCCTGATAAGTGTTCTGCGACGACGAATTGAAAATGCGTAGATCTTGAGACTGAGAATAGAATATATCAACAGTGTCAGATACTATCATCGCATCATTGCGGATATCATAAATACGATCCTGTGTATAAGGAAAGTCCGAAACTGGCAATCAACATATCTCTACGTTACAGAAAAAGATCATCTGATAGAAGTACTTTTTTCCCATTCTTTCATCGAAAGATTTCTGAAGATATAAGCAGTAGTATACAATGGAAGAGAATGTAAAGATGCAAACTATACTGTGTCTATATCTCATATTTCTGACGCATTTCACCATTTTACGCACAATCTTAGCAACACCAGTCGATGAGTACCATGAAGAATCGTTCACAATACGAAATGAAACAAATTATTCGACTGTTTCCACAGATGTAGAAACGTTGACATGGTATAATCGTTCAGCTACAGGTGTTCCCATTGACTTCCTTTCACTGTTAAATCTTTTTCTCGTGTATTTTCAGAAACGATCGATGAAAGCGGCGGTACAAAGACTTGTCCAGTCGATGATCAATACTGTTGAAACATTTGTCATTCTATATTTAGAGAACACCACTCACGTCAATGTACAGGTTGTTGTCACTCCGAACACACTCCGGGTACAAATTGGAAAAACCTACGAACTAACCTGTATTGTCCATGGCGATCTTGCAGATACACATGTCTATTGGATACAAGAACAGCCAGAACGAGTAAAACTCCTAGATGCTATTATTACATATTGTATTTACCAAAGTGTTGCTTTGTCTTTGCACGATTTCAGCGATACATGTTTGCTCTTGCGGATGACAGAATCGTGTCAGAATCACAAGTGATACTCACGATACGAGTTACACTTGTTCATCGAGGTAACATTGGTGAATATAAGTGTATAGCAGAACATGAAGCGGGAAGTACTAATACTGCTACTGTCACTATGGAAGAAATAGCTGGCTATCAGCAGCCTGTAACCTGGGTAGAACACCTTTTAATGAACGAATGTCGATGTAATTCGTAGTTTCTGATATAGTGCAGTGCCGGTACTAAAATATTACAGATTATTGCACCAGATACAATTGATGACGACGATGTACTGATTCAATGTATTGGTGCGAAAAATAAAAGAATTGACTGGTACCTCAATAATCGAGTATGTGTTGTCTGTACTGTTATAGATTCCAAATATATTTTTTTCTTGCAGCTTCTTGTTGAGGAGGAACCATTTCAATTCGATGAAAACATCCTTCGTATCCATCCAGCTTCCAAATTGTGTTCAGGAGAGTATCGCTGTGCAGTTTTCGATCCTACTTATAGAGAAGCACGGCGTACTCTTACATTCACACGTAACTATATTAAAGGCATCAAAGAGAATAAACTAAGTGAAGTGATGTCCTTTAAGGAGAACCCAGTGACTGTGTTTCTCAAGCATTTAATCCACCAAGTCCATTGTTCATTAATGAAGGTATGAGACAACTAATTTGGTCTCCATCTGGATATGATTTTGTCCATTGGACACGTGATGGTGACGATGAACGTCTTCCATCAAATGTCTATCAAATCGATCATAATTTACGTATCAGGAAGGCACGCCCTAATGATTCTGGGATTTATCATTGCGAGTTACGTACAGCAGACGGTGTGCACATTAATGTTTCCTATGAAATCCAAGTGCAACCCACTCAAACTCGTCATTCATTCTATGGTACGTTCTGTTTCATGATGCTTGTTATTCTACTCTGTGTTTGTAGGTGAACGACTAAAAATAACTATTCCTGAACCGTCAATCAATCTACAAGAAGGTGAAGATAAGACTATTCTATATACAATCGATGTCTGTACACCTTCAAGGAAATAAAAAGAACTATCTTATTGACTTATTTCTAGTCCGATGAACCAGTTGAAATCTTTTGGAACAGATATACCGATCAAGGCTATGAACCAATGCCATTAACTTTCACAGTTGAGCCAGATCGTCTCATTCTTCATCATGCCACAACTGATGTTACTGGTATCTATCACGTCATTGTTCGTGATTCACATCTTGAAGTTCAACAAACACTACGCATCAATGTTATACCACGACACCAAAAAGAGCAACGAAAATGGATTGAAATGAGTGTGCGACCGAGTGAAATAGTGATTGGACCTGGTGAAAAAGTAACGGTCAAGTGTGGCGTGAAAGGCATTGAACAATATCGAGTGACGTGGAGTGTATATTCACGTAGCACACAGTTTCCTCGTTTCGTATCCGTCTGTATCATCAAGATTTGATATCTAAAATTCATGATTCTTTTGTTTTACTAAATAGCAACAAGGAAATAATATTAAGATCGCACCAACTGATACTACACCTGATGAACCGATTTATTTGCAATGTCAAGTGGATAAACCAGATGCATTTCGACTATGCTATGCTTATGTAACAGTCTATGTTACCGATGGTGAACGAAAGAAAAGAAATATACCCTATTGACAACCCAGACGTATATAATCACATCTACCAATCGAAAACCGANAATTCATAAAAGTCTTTTCGGACATTTATTTTATTATTAATATTTGCAGGAAACACCGCAAAAAAAAACACTCAACTCAACTAGGTGTGATGCATAAGTCACTCGGTAATAATAAAACATGACGTAGAAATGTCAATACATTTAAGCAGGATGTGAAAGCAAACTGTTTTTTCAGCATGAAATATGATTTTCTCTGTGAAAAACTATTGACAGTCAATGCTCTTTGAAAAAGATGTGAAATTTAATTACAGCGAAGATTAACTAAAAGAACAGTGTATTTTTTAGAATTATGTTATATTCTACACTTCCGACAGCGTAAGCCATACCGATCTGTGTAATGAAAACAAGCATAAATCTTCTTTAATCACATCACAATTTGAATTTCTTTTTATTTTATCTATTTGAACAATAGACTAGTGCACAAAGCGCATAATCATGGTTCTGTATTTATCTTGGTCAAACATTTTCTTCGTAAAAGTACAAATGACATATGGAATAAACACAATGTTTTTTAACGTTAATTTTTCATATTTAATCATTTAAAATTAGTTATTTCTTACTATGAGTTGAACAATGATGCTCGTATGTGTATGAAACTAGCAGAGGCACCCATTGCAAGCTAAGAAACATTTATCGGGTTTCACTTTCACTCTCTTTGTCTTCGTTTTTGATCATTCACACAATCTTACATAACTTGAACAGATAGATAGAGAAAAAAGCATTGCGAATCCTACGTAACTTTCTTAAGAGACAGTTCACGGCTCCATCGAGCATTTTTATATAGGGCCGTCATACAGAATTGTTTGACCCCCTTTTTTTAGCATTGCAAATGAAAGAGCATGTAAAAAAACATATAAATTCAAAGTTTCAGCTTTTTTCAAGTTGGCTATGTATGGATTTAAAAGACATCTTCTTCAATAGGTCGAATTGAGAATTTTTTAGTTTTTAGTTTTTTACGAGTTCAGTATTTGATTATTTTCTCTCTCAAAAATTATTCAATTAAATCAAGTAATATGTCAAACAATAGAGTAAATCGAGCTCTACAAAACGGCATATTTAGAATATTTTGAAAAAAATTCTCGCTCTGTCTATAAGGCAAAAACTATCAAAAACCCCCCTAAAAAGCGGTGAAAATTTTGGGGTCTTTTTTAGTATTTTTATGACAAATTGGTAAGAAAAAAGTTCAGGCCGAGAATACTTACTTATGGGTTCGATAGAGCAGAAGAAACTGCACAAGATACACCTAAAAAAGAATCCAAAAAACATGCGCATAGTGCCCAAATTTAGCCCTAAAGATTCGCAAATATCGCTATTTCGGAGGAATTTTAGATGATTTTCAGAGGGTAATATAGCATTTTAGCTTTGTATAATCTCGGGTTCCTGAAACCTTATATACCATTAGATGCAGAAAAAAAACTGAATCTTCTGGTGATGATTAAAAACTGCTCTGCGTACTTTTCTTTTTCTCCAAAAATTTCTCTGGGGGAACCCCCCAGGAATTGTTGGCTCGAAAAATAAATTTGAGGAAAACATCGTTTTCAAGTTTTGGTGGTCATCCATTTTCTCTCGTTTCATTGTTTTATTATGTCAGAAGCTGTTTCCCGCTGGTGAGACAATTTTATCCTGANATGCAGCTAAGTCAGAATTACTCCGTGGCTGTGTTTGTTCCCGAATTTCAACAACCCGTTTGTAAGATTCTAATGCTTTTGAATAGCATTCCATCTTGATATGAATGTCAGCGATTTTGTTATAAGATTTTTCTAAATCAGGATGAGTTTGTGGAAGTGATGCCTGCTGAATTTCAACAGTTTTTTCATAAAATGACAGTGCTTTTGGATAGTCACCCATGCTATCATATACACTACCAATGTTGCTGTGAAACATTGCCAAATGAGGGCGATGGTGTGGAAATAGCTGCAGCTGAGTTGCAAGGGCATTCTCGTAGTATGAGAGCGCTTTTGGAAAGTTGCCCATGTTATCATACACGCTGCCAATGTTGTTGAAGTAAACAGCTAGCTGATGGTAATTATGTGGAAGTGATGATTGTTGGATTGACAGAGCTCTTTCATAATATGTGAGCGCTTTCGTATAGTTCCTCATGTGGCTATATATGCTACCTATGTTGCTGTATTGTATGGCTAGAAGAGGATGATCATGTGAAAGTGATTGGAGTTGAATTGTAAGGGCTTCTTCAAATAATGATAGTGATTTTGAATAGTTACCCATATTGTAGTATACACTACCGATATCATTGTATGATATGGCCAATTCAGGATGATTGCGTGGAAGTGACTGACGTTGGATTTCCAAGGCTTTCTCATATGATGTAAGTGCTTCCCGATATTTGCCCATGTGATTGTATGCGCCACCAAGATTGCTGTACGATGCACCTAATTCAGGATGATTGTGCGGGAGTGATTGCTCTTTTATTACAAGGGCTTGTTTGTAGGATAAGAGTGCTTTTGAATAGTTACCTGTACGATCGTGTACCCAACCAACATTGTTGTAAGATGCAGCCAATTGAAGATGATTCGAAGGTAGTAAATTTTGATGAATGGCAAGAGTTTGTTCATAAAATGATATTGCTTGTGAATAGTCGCCGATGTGAACGTATATGATGCCCATGTTATTGTAGGATGAAGCCAAATCAAGATGATTCCGTGGACGAGCTTTTTGCTCTATAGAGAATGACTTCAGACCAAATTCTAATGCTTGCTCGTATTTTCCTTGATTAGCTTTGATCCAGCTCATATGACCATAGAGTTGTGCCTTCTCCATGTTACCAGGTGACTCATACAATAAGACTTCGGTAATCTCTTGGGCCTTTTCGTTTTGATTCAGTTTTATCAGGAGTAAACTCAATCTGTGCCATCCAGATAAATTTGGGAAACTCTCTTTTCGTATGAAGTCAGTAAGCATACTCAATTCTTTGTCATTATCATTAGTCAGCACCAAACTCACTTCATAAAGGTTATTATTCGTGCCTATTTGTTTAATGTCGCGGATTCGAAATACACTGTGCATAGAGAACAGGACTTCATCTTCATCTTCAAAGAAGCTACAATTACGAATGAGTGCAAAACAGGTTGATGATGAGGTAGAATGAATTTGTATAGTGAAAAGCACTCCTACTAAATCAAGATTACTTGCGTTGCTTTCAGCACGAATAAGAGGAATATCTCGTGTTTCACTCGTCGATAAAAAGCTATTGAATGACATCAATCCACCTTTAACCCTTACCATTTGATCGAAATCCAATTTTGATAATCCCTGGCCGCGATATACTGTAAAGATTTGACTGGAAGACTGACTAGCAGATTGTTCCTTATGTAAACGTTCAATATGACGGTGGAGATCATTGATGAAAAAGCCCATTTGTACAATGATATTACAATCCATTAGTCGTAAAGCACGATTGAGCATAGAATACAAACTGCTTTCTCGAGTATACCACCATATCGACGACTTCTGATGATATTTGCGCACGAGCTCATCAATGTTTTCCAATTCCCCCCTTCTTTTCAACAAATGGGCGAGGACAAAACTCAATGAACTTTTTAACGTGGTTATCGTCAAAGTCAATCGTCAGTAAGATCTCTTTGATAATTTGTGTGTACATAAATGATGGTTCTAATTGATCTAGCCTCTTACCAGATTCAACAAAGCTGATTGGCATGCTATTCTGTTCAGTTTGATGAAATGCTCGCTTGATGCTTTCACAGAGCGATGTTACATCGGTACAAACGCTCTTTACCTTCGGGCATTCGTTGGTGTATGTGTCACCGGACTGTTCAGCGTGGGATGAGACAAAGATAGCATCCAAATGGGAAATATCACTTATGCAAGGCATGAGACTCCCAATGAGGGATTCCGAGATGATCAAAAATACTCTAGTGTCGGTAATGGTTAAGATAAAATCAATGCATTCATCATTATCGGTAAATGTATTGATGCAATGCGCGACATTTTCAAGTTGTGCAATTGTGTGTTGGTAATATTCGTCATTGGTATCTATGTATTCGTTCAACCAGACAATAATGACACTTTGCATCTGATGTAAGACAACACGCGGTAGTTTGGATATTATCGTTGATTCTTCATCTACCATTGTCTTCACTTGCTTCGTAAAATCTGAATAAAAAGAGACAGTTTTTGTATTTCGTTATTTCTTTAACGCAAACTTTTCGGTATGAAACATGACAAAGTAGAGCTTTTAATTGCATAAATCCGAAAAAGGAAAACAAAGAACGGAACGAATAAATAATAAAAACACTTGAGAAACAAGCAGAACTCAGCAAAGCGTACTGTCGATCAGCAGCCATTGAATTAGTTTTGCCACAAAGTGTTTGTTGTATTTGTGTGTGTGTGTGTGTGTGAACCAGGCAGGCGTGTCTTATTTTCTTTTGTTTCTGTTTTTATAAGAATCACAAGTTGGAAAAAAAGAGTCTTGAAATTTTCTTTTATAATATTGACAAGATGTATTTTTCAATGCGACTGAGATGATTGAGGCTGTAAGTGTGGATATTAGTACATGTGCTCACACCTTGATTTAATCGAAATTAAAATAATTGTTTATGAGTTCTATTAAAAATTTCATTAGCTGAAGAATATACGATGTTCGAAGACAAATCTTCGAGATTTTGCGGTAGAAAAAAATAGAACAGTATGTTTTAATATTCCTTATACATTCTGTAAAATCGTCTCAATTTTCTTTGATAGCGAATAAAAATTGTATTGTTTTTTGATACGCGGGTTTGCTTGGCAACCTGACAAAGGAATGGAGATTTTTCCTGTTTAGATATTTGTGCATTATACATGACAAGGACGTGGTTGTTCTGTTTAGTAGTTATTATCGCAATAGTATGTGTAGAATTTGCTTGCATATCGCGGTTTATTCTTCTATTATTTGCTCTTCATCTCTCTTTCTCCAAGTCCACGTGTGGCTGCAAGAAAAGATAGTAGATTTATCTTCTTCTATCTACCTCTCTAAGCCTCACCGTTCTTTTTTATATAACAAAAACGGCGACTGATATTCCCTTTTTTCTTTGTTATCGTCATAGTTTACAGTCTGTGAATAAATTCCTGAGTTTTTTGAAAACCATTTTAATGCGATTTTTTTCGTAGATATACGGATATATAATGCCTGTCTTAATCACGGCAAGACGAGCCGATATAAAGAGTTCTGAAATGTCACGAGAAATGGAACAAAGAGCAGGTATGTCAACTTTGTTTCGATAGTTAATATGAAAACTTTTGTGTTTCTTCTCAGTCGATGTTGCAGCGGAGGCATTTCATGCTTTTAATAACGAAAAGGAGGTTGCTAGTCACATAAAAAAGGAGTTCGATAAACGTTACAATGGAACATGGCACTGGTAAAAAGCAATTTGAATATAGCCATCATGCTACATGTTTCTCATTTTAGCATTGTGGGTCGTAGTTTCGGTTCATTCGTGACGCATGAAAGACAATGTTTCATTTATTTTACTCTAGAACCATTCGATATTGTACTCTATAAAATAGGTTTAAATTAAAACTGTTAACCTTCTGCCGGCCTTCGTTCTTTGACAGATTGGTGTGAGAAAGTTTTGCTATTTATGTTTTCTGTCACATTTTCAACACATGCATTTGTACGCACGGATTCTTTTCTTTGATGATTGAATAAACTAATAAAATGACATCAATTCGTACAAATATTCAGTTTATTGAGAATGTTAGAAATTCAAGACGGGATGTCCTTCTAATCGATTCGAGTGACGATTTCTAATTCAAGATCGGGTGACGTGATTGACTGAGGACAAACAGGAATCAAATCTGGATTTTTGTGAATATATTCTGTATAACCAGTACCGTTGCGTACCAAAAGCGAGCAGCGTAATGCTGGTTCATCGTCATAAACCTGTACGCATTCGTGAAAAACGTAAGTATCGCCTATTTGTTGAAGAGGTGTTGGCATAGTTAAAGTTCCGTGTTCGCCAGTGGAGAATGTTACATTGGCAAACCATCTGCCGAATCGAGCGTTTGCCGATGTACCGTCGGCAAATTCGGCGTGAAAATAACCGACCATCCATTCGGGAAACGAAGCTCCGATTGGACACACCGATGAAGTTGTCACAATTGAAATGGAAGTAACACTAAATATCAAAATGAATATTGAATACATACCCATTATCCAAAGCAATAGTCGATTAACAGTGATACTAGAAAATGACTATATCGATTTTATTTCTCTGTTCATGGGAATAAATGGCATCTGTATTTTAAAAGAAAGCCTAAGTCCTTCGATACTTCAAAATAAATCACAGAATATGCGAAGGATGATAAAGCAAAAAAGCAACAGAATTGCACATAAATACACACAACTGAATCATTGCATGCAGTATTGATGTTCATGATTCGATCATACCAGTTGATACCATTGTACTCACCTATCTCATACAACGTTCACATATATAAAAGTTTCGTTCATATTTAAAATGACATAAGTGGGTCCGTATATGTAAAGTCGAAGTTGCACCGCACACGCCGTTCACACTAACCATCGCTAACTACACCACTCGTTACTCCCGGACTCTAGTGTTGAATTCGATGATTAATTATGTCTTCGATGTATATGTCACCTGTTTTCTTTGAAGCACACAGATAATAAGGATAGTCAAGTTGATTTCTATGCGAGCCTTGTCCGTTTCCACAGGTACCTAGTTGAAATCGTTGTATTCTATTATTTCCTAAATCGGCAATATACATACAAGAATTGGTTTCGTCAAGGTATACTGAAAACGGTTCACTGAATGTCGCGCTATTGTTTCCCGCTATACGTTTGTAATACCTGCAATGGCCGTACCAGAAGTAGCATTCGCATTTCATTACATGATCATTGTCATGGCAAACGATACAGATATTTCTTTGAGAATCAATGGCTATTCCACCCGTTATACCCAATGTATTCAATACGTTTCCAGGGACTCCAGTATCAGCCGTTGTTACTAAAAAAGTGAATACAAATTGATAGGGATAGAACATCAGTATTGAATTTACTCGTCTTCAAATAACGATTGATTTGTAAATATAAACGAAGAGTTCAGATTTATTCGACGAATTCACATGTTTTATTGTTTTTATAACAATTCAAGTCAACATACAATGAAGGCTTATGTAGGAAGAATCCTAAGCAAATGCACTCATTAAATGAACTTCGATACCTAAATAATAGTAGAACTATTTGCTGAAGTGTACAATAAATTATCCATGTAACCGATGCGTAATATATATATATTCAATATCAGTGACAAGCACGATAAAGATTAACTTAATTATCGATAATATCATTTTTCTGAAATATGGTTATTAGAAGTAGGAAAAAGTTTCTATCCTCTCGAAGTGTCTCATGATACTTTAAGCCCAATTGAAAGTGAGGAAGACATTTTCTTTATGAACTTTACTTTCAAAATAAAGCACTTAAGTCATAAGTTCCAATTTCTGGGAACTATGCTTTGAAGATGAGTGTCGGTACATGGAAAATTTATAGATGATGCAATTCAAAAGGATTGTCTGGGGTCAGCTTGACAAATGACACAGTTATGACTATAATTATTTTTCGAAAAGAGATTAATCATTCCAAATACCATGGAGTGGTTTGTTTATTTAACACCTCAGAGGTCAGATATTTAAAGAAAAGAATAACGGACGTTGTTGTGTACATCCGTTCGTAAAATCTTAGAAATACTTAACGAGCGCTTACTATAAAATACATGCGATTAATAATTTGATTTGATAAGATTTTCTCCTCCGTATCGATTCACTTATATTGAATTTAATCTGGTTACCGCTTTTAAGAATCGTTAGTGATCAAATATTCAAGAGCGTATAAATATTCTCCATGCAGTGATGTAATGAGACACAAAACACGCACATCGACACCATTGATATGTAAAGATAGATTCTGGATACGTGAGTATTACCTATTCGTTTATTCAGTTTTAAATGAACGTTTGTACAGCAAGCAAGTAAAGTAAGTAATAAAACAATTAATGGGATAGATACGCTGCTACAGCTCGTGCGAAATGTCGACAGTCATTGATTCCTACCTCGTAATCACCAAATTTCTGAACTTCACGTTTGACGAAATTTTTCAAACCTCGAGCATTTTTATTACACCTTCTCACACGTCGACCACTTGGCTTCCAATAAGTTGGTACAATATCAACATAGACTGGTGAGTAACGTCGTCCAGAATAAATGTCAGCAATTAGATGAACTTTGAAAGTATGCCTTGTATCCGTTTGGAAAACCACAAAGTTATGGTGAATCAATGTTTCATGAATGTAAAATCGGCGAACAAACATATAATCGGTAAATAGTTTCGAACAACGGTAACGATCAATAAGTCGACCGTTGAATTCGTTATTGGATGCGTTAAGACCAGCTAAAGCTAAACTTGCAGCTAAAACTCCTATTCCTTGCATGAATGTATCACGAACTTTTTGCCAATACATCGCCTCCATGTCAAGATGATTGCGAGCAAATCTACAATAGAAAAAAAGTAAGACACACATGAGATGGTGACTCGACTTTCTTTAAAAAAACATATTCATCAGAAGAAAAGCAAGGCAAATGAGACATTATAATTGTGTATCGATATCGTTCGGGTTTGTTATTCTGCCTATCTAATATTTTAGGATAAGGAAGCCACGTGGTCTTGTCTCTATACTTATGTACGATCGAGGGAGAGAAGCGAATGAAAACATTCACTTTAGTATCATTTGAATAGATTGATATTCATCATAACACTATTTTCTATCGATGAAGAAAGGTGCGAAGAATATACGCGTATTTTTTTGTTTTCTCCTTTCTCTATCATCAACACAACACGTATACACATGTTAAGAACGACAGATACTCACCTTGGATGTGGCATTGATGAAAAATGTAGAACGACAAAAGAAACGATGCTCTTTAACACATATCCATGAAACCGATCAAAGATGAAATGAAATCTGTAAATCAGCAAAATCGTTTTTATTTGCTTAGATAGTCTGGTAAAGCAAAATAATGAATGCTTTGATCTTTCTCAATACAATGAATATCTTGATCATCTTTCGCCTTGTCGGAAACTAGAACGAGCTGATTCTTGCCTTGCCATGCTACACCTTCAACATTACAATATTTGATTTGACATCCAGAAGCCGTTTCCGTCGATCGTGGAAAGTCATATACTACACTTGTCTTCAATTTTGATACGTCAAAATAAGGCCTTTCATCGATTTCATCAATACGACCGATCCATAATTGACTGTTTGTTTGACTGACCACAGCTATGTATGTAGGTAACTGCTTTGTTTTTGAAGGATAAATTGACATAGCTGAATAGTCACTGAAACGAACTGATGACGGCAGGTCAAATGTACCCATAGGCTCCCATGAGCATACACCTGGAAAAGATTATGCTTTTATGAGATTCTTTCGACAACAAACTTAATTACCATTAGCTGTTCTCTTCTTTTCGAGAACAACAATACGTCCATCGTTGGTTGAATTAGATTTATGATCACATTTATTTGCTTCACATAATGCCAGTAGATAAGTTTGACCTGTACGTTGGTGGTAGACAGCTTCTAAACCTTCGAAACCTTTGTTCTTCGATCCAAACGTCCAGCTGACCACACAGGAGTCAACTTGCTGTAAAGGTTGAGCTCGGTTCATGGCAATGCTTAATTCAAAAATATTTGAACGAAATATTCCTTTCGCGTTTGTTGGTACTGTTTCTTGCACAACGAAATATCTTCTATTCACTGGTTCGTAAGCTATTCCTTCAAAACTTGAATCTTGACCGTTGAGTGATGCATTGGGCCAAGAAAATAATTGATCCGTACAATTGGATAACCGTCCCAATGGCGTGCAGAAAGCACCGATTTGGTAGGTGTTATCGAATACAACATACATGTAGTGCCCATCAGGACTAAGAACCACATCGGATGCTTCGAAACGGTTGGGAAGGATTTCGTCCTGACCGTAACTAAAATTATTTTCAAACAATTCGATGATATCTATCAATCAATAAAGTATTTACGACGTTAAATCCAAGAAGGAATGTCCAATTGCTTGGTCTTTCAATAATTTCAGCGTAGTATCTTGGTAATTAGCATTCTTGCATGGATTCTGTGCTGTCGTTGTTTTGTCATTCACGAGAATGAAAACCAGTATGGCCAATTGAAATGATCCTTTGGAAAACATTCCGTTGACCTTGCCACGAAAATAATCGGTCTGATGTATGCGAAGTGAGCTACGACTTTACTATCAATTTCGGTTCTATTAAATACTTTTCACATATTTGATTTTAGCTTAAAGAATATGACAATATTTATTTTGAAGAAGAGAGAATTAAGACCTATGAAAATCTAATCAATGTTTCTTTGCATATGGTTCGAGATGATATTCTTTCCAAAATCAAATTCGTTTTTAATTAATTTTTTGAATAACAGAAAGAAAATTGTTTCAAGTGCATAATAGTAAATAATCCCGGCAAAGTATCGGCGAAATGTCAACGCAAATGCTCTGTTTAGTTACTATTTTTAAATGCACTTTTTTCAATCATTTGGAGAGATTAGGGTTTCTTTCAAGCTGATTCACCTTATGCCGTGTAGGTGTAAATTAGAAAAGATAGACCTCATTTGCAGTTATCTTCATCTCGATGAATAACGATGATTAGATCATTTATTATCAAAAGATCTTGCTTCGTCATAAATGTTCTACATATTAAATCCTCTCCAGTACTTTTTTTTAATGTAGTGGTGCGGAAGGTTCTGAATGTGATTTATGGAAGATTAGTATAAAGTGTATCTGAAACAGATGTGTATAAGCATCGTTGCTAGTTCCATTTGGCAGTGATCAATGACGAGATCACTTCAATAAATGATTGTGCTTAAGAACGAATTCCTAAGCTTTTTTCTTATTTTCAAAGTGCGTATTCTTTCTTGAGCTTTCAATTTTTATTATCCTGGGTGTTTTATGTACAGAAAAGACTATTTTTGACAATTGACGAAGCACTTAACTGGATAGGAATGATGCTACAGCCCATGCAAAATGTTGACATTCATTGATTCCCGCTTCATGACCACCAAACTTGTAAACTTCTTATTTTATGAACCATTTTAGCTCCAATGCACTTTTACTCGATCGTCCGACATATCTGTTCTAGGGTTTCCAATAAGTTGGTATAATATCGACATAGACTGGTGCATAACGTCCAACTTCGATGTCAGCAATGAGATGAACTTTGAAAGTATGCCTTGTATGCGTTTGGAAAACGACAAAAGTATGACAGATCAATGTTTCATAGACATAAAATCGTTGAATAGTCATTCCATCTAGCAGAAGTCGCGAACAACGATATTGGTCTGTTATAATCGACCATTAAATTCGTTGTTGGAAGCATGGGAGCCACCTAAAACTAAACTTGCAGCAAAAGGTCCGATTCCCTGCATGAATACATCAGGCGCTTGTTGCCAATACCAATATGTCATCGCTGTATTCTATTGGAGCGATGTGGTCATATCGGAATTATGAGATAGTGAAGAAAGTATTGACGGTATTCGGATGCTTGAAACTCATTTATCGCGGCGATTATAACGTAATATTGAGATGCATTCGGAGAACGAGCATGATCGTATATATACATTTACGTGTAATCAAGTGCGAGAGAAAAAGAAAGAAAGATAGAAATCTTAGTTTTCCTGTGAATGAATTCAAAGGTGATCGTGCTTACAACAGGATATGTAAGCGTATCTTTTCTTTCTGTATCAACGTCCAGATAGACGACTATACAGGAAAAGACTAAAATATTAACTGTATAGTTGTATATGTGGACGAAAAATCTGGTAAATCTTGACGTTTACAGGTAATTATTCGTAAGGAACTTCGGTATTTTGTTACTGTCTATCCATATGGAAACTATATGTGGTATATGAGCTCAATGGAACTTCGTTTATCGTTTCAACATAGCTATTATCAATTATTGTTATTTTGCGCTCCAATCATCGAAGCACGATTCAGACGTTTTGTAATATGACTTCCCATGAAAATATGGGCACAAAGACAATCGTGTAGCTTTGAATACATATTCTTCGCCATGTCTGAAAAGTAGAATTATTCATTCATTAAAACGTCATTCAACTTAACTATACACATGATTTCTTTTCATATAAGAATTTCCATATTCGTTTGAAAACATCGTCTTTGTCTTCTTGCTTATTTGTATAATTTGGCATCGTAAATAGTATGCAAAACTATATATTTCAATGCATCAAGTGCCTATTTTGCTTGAAATATCTTTTAGTCTCTTTGTATTTATGCTAATAATGAATAAATTTACTTCCTCATTTATTTTCTATATATACACAACCGAGTTGATAGAACAAAGCACTCCGAAGAAATCTATTTTGCAACTAAAAAATGAAATTAATACTGATTATTGCTTGTGTGATAATTCTAAAACATTCGAATGGTCTTACTAATCCAAATTCTCGTTATAATTGGCGTTGGATAGCCTATCCACGCGCACTTACTGCTGCCAATGATCAACAATCAGCCGATGAAGAAAAGACTCGAGTTCGCCGGAATCCGAACTGGGGGTATCAACCAAACTGGCGTTGGATATCCTATCCACGCGCACTTACTGCTGCCAATGATCAACAATCAGCCGATGACGAAGCTATCGTACGTCGAAGTCACATTAATAAACCAGGTAAAGCTGAAGGACACGGCCAACATCATCACCATCATTCAAGGCCAAAACCATACGAATCTGAACGGGAAAATTCAAATAAACCATTCAATCGCTCTTTGTACCAAGGCTGGTATCAGCTGCCATCATCATTAGCGGTGAATAACACGCTTTTAATGGGTGGATCCTGGGGTAATGTAGAAAAAACAAATATCAATGATGAAAGCATAAATACTTGCGATATTTCAAATATCTCCATTTGTAACATTGTCAACAATGTTGAAGGTGAAGTACGCCAATGTTTTCACCAAATCGATGAAATTACATCATATGCATCAGAATTCTTTAATGTGTCAAATGACAATATCGCAATATACAGAGAAGACGAAAAATTAGCTGAACTTCCATTTCCCGAACCCTTTAACGTTACAATTTCCGAAGTGGTTCAAATTGTCGGCTGCGATGGCAATCCACTTGTGTGTCATACAATGAAAGCAAACGCCTCCGATTGTAATACGCTTTATCTGTGCCACGCAGTTCACGGTACAGTTGTTAAACAAGTTACTGTTGATTATAACGAAGAACTCAATAATGTCACAATGTATGCTATGTGTCATCTGAAAACAGACAATTTCGGTAAAGAACATGTCGCATTTCGTATGTTACATAAACGGCCTGGTGATGGTATTTGTCATTTTATTAGTCCTGATAGTTTTCTTGTTTGTAAAAACTAATTTCATCATCGAAAACAAATGTTTGACTTTGTTCTTTGTGGTAATAAAGTGACCTCAACTTATGAAGGGGGCAATTTAGTAAACGGATGCACAATGCATTGATTGTTATCGTTTCATTTCACTCAGAAAAGGAAGACAATGTAGCTATCGACAACATACACTTTATTCGCTTCTCCTCGATCTGTTTCATGTAAAAATAAAGTCCAAAGATTTCATTTTTCTTTATCTCCAATGAAGACCATGCTTCAAAGCACGTTGGGCACTATCACAAAACAAATAGAACGAGTCAACATTTTCCTCGGTTTTTTCCCCTGCATAAGATCGTGTTCGGTGTACACAAGAGATTTTTTCTCTTGTTATCATCTATGCAAAGAAGCAGTTTGGATGGTAAGATAATAGGCTGGTTGTCGCTGAAAAATAACTAAGCACTATCTTATCAAGTTCAATGACTAATCTTGTTTTTCTTCATTTTTTCCAAGTTACAGCCTACATAATAAATACCATCACACAATATCTGAAATGGCTATTAAAAAATGTCTTCTAACATCTAAAAATAATTAGATTCGAAAGATGAAATGTATTGTTTTCTTTTT
>CAJNOJ010000341.1:0-37379 GCA_905250025.1 Adineta ricciae | reverse complement strand
GTAACTCACTGTAAATCACTTTAACTCAGTGTAACTCACTGTAAATCACTTTAACTCAGTGTAACTCACTTAACTCACTTTAACTCACTCTAACTTACTTTAACTCACCTTAACTCATTTTAACTCAAAAACTCATCAAGTGCTTTTTCCCCCTTGAGGAACGACCACAGTCCCAACATTATCTTTCAACAAATGTTTATCGATTGATCATGAATTAGTCAACGGATATATTACAACGTTAACTCGACACGTTGCAGATCCGAAACAAGCAGATGAAATTAAGAACATCCTTCATCGCCACGAGAAACTCTTCGACACGAGCAAACCTGCGATTGCTGTTAATGTCAAACCACATGAAATTAAGACACTCGATTACCCTCCAACAACATCGAGACCGTACTATTCAACACCGCAGAAAGAAGAAGAAATGTACAACATCGTTCAAGATCTTCTACAACATGGTCTTATTCGCAAGTCATATTCTCCATTTGCAGCACCAGCATTACTGGTCGCTAAGCACGATGGAACATGGCGAATGGTTGTCGATTACAAGAAACTGAACAACATGACAATCAAAGACAATCACCCATTGCCGAACATGGAACAAACGATACGACGATTAGGCGGTGGATACAAATTCTTCTCGAAGTTGGATATGAAAAGCGGCTTTTGGCAAATACCGATCAAGGAAGAAGACAAGCACAAGACAGCGTTCGTTACGGCTGAAGGATTATACGAATGGAACGTCTTGGCTCAAGGATTGAAGAACAGCCCACCGTCATTTCAACGAGTGATGGCTGAAGTATTATCACCATGTCGTCTATTTACATTAGTCTACATCGATGACATCGTAGTGTTTTCCCGCTCATTCGAAGAACATGTGGAACACATCCAGCAATTATTATCCATTTTATCGAAATATAACTTTCAACTCAATCCACCGAAATGCAAGTTATTCCAGCAGAAAATTGATTATTTATCGCACATCATATCAGAAAATGGATTTCAACCAAATGATGAACGAATTCGGTCGATCAAGAGTTTACGGGAACCGTCTACATTAGCTGAGGCGAACAAGTTCCTGGGAGGATTATCATGGTACAGAAAATTCATTCCTGCATTCGCATCGATAGCTGCACCGATACACAAAGTGACAAATCTGACCAGAGAAAACAGGAAGAATTTCAAATGGGAAGCACCGCAACACGAAGCATTTTTGAAATTAAAACAATATTTGGTGACTTCTCCATTATTTCTTGATTATCCAAACGATGATCATCCAATCATTCTGACGACCGACGCATCGAAAATAGGTATTGGTGGGACATTGCAACAGAATATCCATGGCGAGATGAAGAATCTCTATTATCATTCGCAAGTGACATCCTCTATTCAGAAAAGATATGATCCAATTGAGCTAGAAGCATTAGCCATATGGATGTGTTTTCAACGTATGCGACCTTACTTGCTAGGAAGATCTATCATTATCTATACAGATCATTGTCCATTATGCAACATGATGAATTCGACAGTGAAGAATCGAAGAGTTGATCGAATATCGATCTTATTGCAAGAATACAACATCGAACAAGTGATTCATATCAAGGGACGACACAATTGTTTAGCCGATTATTTATCTCGACATCCAGTTACAAGAGAAGAAGAATTATTGGATGAAGATTATGGCATCGCAAAGCAAGGAAGAAGGGAACCGACCAACGAAGTACGTGTTCCTGATGGAACTCCTCCACTAGTCGGAGCTGTTCTGACGCGATCTAAAGCAAAGCAGTTACAAACAAAGCAAGACCAAGATGTGATGGAAACTATACCACCTGAACAAAAGAAAACAACGACATCGCCTACAGAAGAAAAAACCGATCCGCAAGCACAATCTCCATCGAAAGATGATCATAATTACGAATTCGATATGGAGAAATTGAAGGTCGAACAAACGAACGATCCAATCATTGAACAGAAGATCACAGAAGTCAAGAAGAATCCAACCAAATGTTCTTATGAATTCAAAGATGGCCTGTTATACAAATTAGTGCCAATGCGTACCAACTCCAAGACGAAGAGGAAACTTATTTATGTACCATCATCAATGATCGATGGTCTACTTCAGATTTATCACAACCATCCACTTGCTGGACATTTTGGAGTTCAACGAACATACCTGAAGATCAAAAACAAGTTCTGGTGGCCGAAAATGCAACAGTCGATTACACGATACATACAATCATGTTTACCATGCCAACAGTACAACGTTAGTCGAGTGAAAAAGCCGGGTCATTTACAACCGATTACTCCTCCAGAAGGACCATTTCAATTAATTGGTATGGACTACTGTGGTCCACTTAAATCAACGCCTCGTGGAAATCAATATGTACTCTGCATTACAGATTACTTCACAAGATGGATAGTCGCTGTTGCTGTACCTGATTGCTCGGCACAAACAACTGCCGAAGCACTATTCAACGAATACATTTGCAGATATGGGGTACCGGTAGCGGTGTTATCCGATCAAGGCACACATTTCCACAATCAGCTGATGGAGGCAATGGCGAAATTAGTTGGATATAATCACACATATTCAACCACATATCATCCGCAGTCGAATGGCATGATTGAGAGGTTCAACGCGACATTTATTCCACAAATTGCCAAACTTCAGGACCGAGAAAATAACAATTGGGATGAATTCTTAGCACCGGTGGTATTCGCATACAACACTGGAACCCACTCGACAACTGGATATTCACCATATCGGCTATTATTTGGCAGAGAACCAAGATTACCAACGGATCAACCTGCATCAACATTTACATTTCGAAAGCCGAACGATTACTATGAGCAATTGAAGAAGAATATGAAGATCATACATCGTAATGCACGTGAAAATATGATAAACAAACAGAAGCAGTACAAATCACGTTACGATACACAACGAAATGATCCACACTATTCACTGAATGATCGTGTTTTAATAAGAAAACATGGTTTGAAGAGCAAATTGGATGCGAAATATTCGATTACTCCACAAATAATCATTCGTGAAGATCATCCTGTCTACATCGTTCAAGATGAATCAACACAAGTGGAAACAAGGGTGCATGTCAACGACATTCGACCCATCTGTAGTACAAGATCAAATTAAAGAAGAAAAGAAGTCAATGGGGAGCGGAAACATCGAACTTCATCAATACTCTCATTTGGAATCTTTATGAATATTTTTATAAGTATTTTTATCGATTAATTTATCATTAATTTTATCATTATCATTCATTATTGATTAATTTCGCCACTTATGGGTGTTGGAATTGATTTAGGGTTGCGATGTTTATGTTACAGTGAATTAAAAGTATGGCCAACGATTATTTTACGATAACAAGCATCGTCTGTGAGTGGACGGATTGATATTTCAATATGCGCGCATTGAACGATCAGTTCTACCATCAAGTATCAGCGGAACATTAATAAGGACAATATTAATCATTATCATGTGTGAAAGTGGAAACGTTCCACAATGGAAATGTTTCTGGAATCTCCCATTGAGATAATCAGACGCGACTACATAGGTCAACGACATCTATGGTTAAAACAACGCAGTGGAAATTCGGACACAGAAGTGACCGATAGCCATTGGCCAAATCAGTATCAAGCAGATGGAGCGTTTGTTGTTTACAAATAATGCAAAATGCTCGAACAATTGTTTACACACAATTATGAAAACAATCGCCTATAGTTATCGAATCATTTAGGCGTTTGGTATTTATTCTTTAGAGTATTATCCATTTCTTATTTAGATTAAAAAATTTTTTTTTTTTCTCTCTCTCTCCTCGAAATCACGTGGCCACTCGATTACAATCATATCAAAGGACTTTCGGTTGGTTTATACATATATCGATCGACAAATTTAATCCCGGTGATCTGAACAACTTACAGTGGACGAGTTATCGTCAATTCAACGATCTCAACTGATTGAAATATCTTCTGTGCCTCCTCGGTCATGGTCGTTTAACGTTACATATATCGGTGTAGTCAATTCGTCGTGTGTTGTTTCAATCGTCGCCTTCAATCGATCACAATCGATCTCAATCGTCGTTTACATTCGATCACAATCGATCTCAATCGTCGTTTACATTCGATCACAATCGATCTCATTCGATCTCAATCGTGATTTTCATTCGATCTCAATCGCCGTTTACAATCGATTTCAATCGTCGCCTCCAATCAATCTCATTCGATCTCAATCGCCGTTTACAATCGATTTCAATCGTCGCCTTCATTCGATCTCAATCGTGATTTTCATTCGATCTCAATCGCCGTTTACAATCGATTTCAATCGTCGCCTTCAATCGATCTCATTCGATCTCAATCGTCGTTTACATTCGATCTCAATCATATATTTCTTCAGGTGGATCATGGTTAACGTTTGGGATGTAATGGGGATTATCTAGTGATTAGCACTCGATTAGTTCTATACATTTTTGCTCAGTGATTGATACATCATAATGAATCTTCATCTACCAAGCCACATTCGTGATCCAGATGCACCACCGGACCATCTGAAAGGAAAATCAAGATCGAATTGGATTAGAAATGCGAGGAAAGAAAAACAAAATTATTTATATGGACGACAATATCCAGCGTTTCAAGTGCCTTCATCATATTATCGAACATTTCACATACATCGATTTGTATCACCGAACACATTGACATTTCTTATTGATCATGTAAATCGATGTAGAAGATTCAGCATCGATACTGAATCAGAATGTAGCACGAATGCAATTGCACTTGTTCAAATAAATACGGTACCTAAGACATTGCCTGGATTTGTTATACTAGTAGAACTCAACCACTTGCCACACATTGATACACAATTATTCGAACAAATACGTGTATTATTTAAATCATTATTTAAATCCAACAACGAAGTATATGGTTGGGGCTCTCTAGCACAAGAGCTAGAGAAAGCCCTTCCTTTTCGTTTGTTTTCTTTCCCTTTAGCATGTGAATACATAAATGTACAGAACACATTCAAGGGATGGATAGAGAGGAACCCGCCTCCTTGTGAGGATTGCGGTTCCGATGGAATGGACATCCTTCATCGATGTCAATGCAATTGGTTACCACATATAGGAACGGATGAGGTGTGGTCTATTCAAAATGCGATTAGATATACACGTCGATTATTTCTGGATAAATCCCATACTAGGTCAAACTGGAGTAGATTGTTAGATCCGATTCACTCGAATATTAATCCAACAAAATTAAATGCATTATTACGTTATGCGACATATGATACCCTTGCCGTGTCGTATTTTATTCGTCCAATCCGCGAAAACTGGACATATGAAAAATTTCGCACAACATCCATGGAAGATCTTTTAACCGATACATCATTGGAAACATTTGCCGCATTTCGGGACGAAGTATCGGACGATGATTCATCACCTGAATTTATGGAAGATTCTCATCACCGAGAACGTATACCATCGGAACTAAACCATTTTCAAGAAACAGAAATAATCGCTGCAGACGATATTCTGGTCAATGAGATCAATAGTCAGATGGAAGGAGTTGATGACCATAATTTGGTTATCGACGAGGTGGAGGAGATTGATGACCACGTTGTGATCGTCGATGAAGTGGAAAAACCACCTATGGAACATCGTCGAATTAAGAACAGTCGATCGGTCGAAAGCAAGAAAAGGAAGAACAAGAAGAGGAACATCGGCCTGCGAAAACTTCGATACAAGCACATCATTGTCCGACAATACTACTACAAGTTCACATCGAAGATGATGCGTAGAGTATTGAACTATTATGGTGTTCAGATCCGCCATTTCAAGTTCAAAGATGATCAAGTGATTATCGGCCTCAAGAACAAAGAAGACCGAAATCGTTACGAACGAAGTCTACCTTCGTATTGCTTCGATATGAAAAATTACCGCCGATTCAAGTAATGAAAACAAACAGTACTATTTTTCTCTCTCTCGTTTCTGCTTGTTTGTTTTCACATTTTTTTGTAATAGTAACTTGAGTCTTCTTGGTCAATTTCGTCTTTCTTTTTCTCCTTTTTTCCTCTTTCATGTTGTCAGATATTTTTCTTTTTTTTGTAGTCATTTTCTACCTTTCTTTCTTTGACGGGGAAGGATGTTATGATATGTTATATCATGCCATCTATATAGCCCCGTAGTTTCTTTCGTGTTGCCTTTGTTGTCTCTTCCATATATACGTTTGAAAATAAAAGTATAGCGAGTTATGTCCTAACCGACCTTACGAACACACGCGCCTATTCTCTTTACATCTTTGGACATAACAGGTGACTCTTCAGTAAGTGAAAAATAAAAAGATCTCGAAGTCTTAATTTTTCGGAATAAATAAAAATTCAATATGCTTTTCGTACCTTTAATTGCATATCCACATAAATAAGCTGCGGACTGAGCTTTCGCCTAATCGTAAATATTTTTTTTGCTTCTTTCTACTGATGAAAAATCTACATGTAATACAGTGGATAAAAAAGCTTTTCAAGAGCAGAAGGCGATAGAATATATCAGTAGTCACTTTTTCATTTCTAAATTAGGATCTGTTTATAAAAGGAATGACCGCATTATCTTTATGATGAACGACATGTATTTCTATATGATACATAAAATAATGATGATAAAGATTTTGACAGGGATTTGGTTTTTAGGTAATGAATCTTACGAGGGTACAATCTATGTGGATGTAAACCAGTTGCGTTTGTCGTTGCAGCCTGAACCTGATATAGAGAATTTTCAGCGTGGTCTAAATCAGGAGGATTGGATCTAGAAGATTTTAGTCCAGGGCAATTTATATAAAATTATAGCACAATGTGTGAAGCAGTATAGACTTATTCAAAAAAAAAGGACTCCAAATTATGAATAGTGTTTCATTTGATGTTGTCCATGCAATCGATCAGAGCTCTCAAGTCATGTTAGAAGAAATATTTTGTGTTGGTAACTGTAGTGTATAAACAAAAGATCAGAAATGATTTGCCTTATCCAAATTTGAATTTGCGTTCGCTAATTATGCTATTTTCATAAGATCGACAATGAAGCCACCACAACAACAATTCACAGGTGTTGAAGGTCATCAGAAAAAAAACACAATCAAAACTTGTTTTCTTGTTGTGATGCGAAGAATAGAAGTGCGTGCGAGTTCATTTTCTATTCATTTAAGCATGCACCATGACAGGAATTTAGTGTTAGCAATTAGAGTAATCTCTCATGAATTTCATTTTCATTTTTATTTAAAAAATATCGCATTTGAAAGAGCGGCACCTACGGGGTTCTGAGAGAGAAAGTTATTTTAAAACCGAGATCGAACTATGAAAACATACAGCAAAACACTATACGATAGAACTTTTTCATCCTTGTTGGGAAGAAGAATGATTGCACTCAATATGACTGGTTTGTTTCGTCTATTTTATGATTCGACTAATGGCGGGACAATGTTTAATCAGCGTTTTGATCGGTGTTCGCCTTTCTGTTCTTCTTTGGAATTTTCCGATAGTCTTTCGAAGCTATATATTCAGTTGCTTTGTTTGCATATTATTAATCGACATTAAAAGCGCAACAAGGGGAAGTCACTCCATACTGGATTTATTCAAGCATGTATCTTAGTTGGATAGATTATGGTTTTTTGATTGGATTTCTATGTAAGTGGGATATTGTCGAATAGTATTATCGATAAATGGGGAAAATTTACAGGTTTATCTATAAGCATTGGCGTTTATCACGGATGTATTCGAACCAGACAATTAGCAACCAATGAGTTTTTCATAGCTAACCGAGAAATGAAAGTGACTATGTTCGATAAAGATTGTAGAAAAGTTTTCAAACACGAAGATCTTTCAGATATTATCAACAAGCATGAGTCTATTAGCCAGTATAATGTCAGCAGCATTTTTACTTGGTACTCCTGTGGAAATTTACACTTATGGGTCGGTTTATCTCTACTATGGTAAGGAATCTCTTGGTACTTATTTACATACGAGCAATACTTTGTGAGTATCTTTTAGCAATTGCTTATACAATTGGAACCTATTTGACTGTGAATTTGTTTTTACCGAAATATCTTCAAATTAAATGTACAAGTGTAACTGTTGATCTATGAATTCAGTATTTGGAGAAACGATTTTCTCTATCCGTTCGTATCAGTGTGACCAGTATATTTATGATCATTTATGTAAGCTTAAATGTTGAAAAATCGATAGGAAATGAATTATTGTTATTCTAATTCGTTTAGCCTATATATATGGGCGTTATTTTGTGTGGACCAAGTTTAGCATTGAGCCAAATAACTGGTTTGAGCCTTTGGATGATTGTGGGATTTGCTGGAGTGATTTGTACGTTTTATACAAGTATTGTAAGTATGACTGTATTCTATTGAATTCGAATGAAGCAAGACTCGAACTTAGGGTGGAATGAAAGCTGTAATTTGGGCAGATGTTAAACAAACTGTTATGATGTTCCTTGGAGTTATGCTATCCATAGTTTTCGGTAAGTATGTCCGATCAAGTTGTATTGAATTGTAACGGAATCAACTTGAATAGGTTTTATGGATGCTGGTGGAATCGAAAAAGTATTCAAAACGGCAATTCAAGGAGATAGACTGAATTTGATCAAGTACATCACTTTAGAATTGACACAGAATGAGTTCATTTGAAATGTTTGTTTGTTTCAGTTTTTATATTAGTCCTTTCATTCGGTACATATTCTGGAATATTACTTGTGGAGGTGGTCTTTATTTTACAGCAGCAATTGCATGCCTTCAAATTCAAGCACAACGATTTCTCTGCGTAAAAGATCTCCGATCAGCGAAAAAGTAGGACAGGTTCGTTGATGATACTAAAATGCGCTTTTTGCAGAGTTGCTTGGATCAATTGTTTCCAGTTTATCTTCATGCTCTTCCTTACTGCATGTGTCGGACTCTTGCTTTACAGCAAGTATCAAAGTTGTGATCCATTACAAGCAAAGATCATATCGAAAGCTGATCAAGTCAAATTTAGAAGAAGGAGAACATAACTTGCAGTTGATCTCTACTTTAGTTATACCCATTGTTTGTTACTGAAACTTTGGGTAAAATTCCTGGTTTAACTGGCATTTTCATCAGTTGTATCCTAAACGCATCCTTAAGCTCAATATCAAGTGGAATCAATAGTATAGTTACGGTCATGGTTGAAGATATTTATAAACGAATTAAAACATCTTCGACAATATCCGATCAACAGCAGACGATTATTTCTAAAGTTGTATGTAAGTGCATATCAGTCGATCGAATTGGGTGAAGACATTACGTTTTATAGCGGTGTCACTGGGAGTATTAACCATATGTTTAAGCTTATCTGATGTCGCATATGGGAAATCATGTGCTTGTGGTAACGAATCTTTAAATTTCTTTTGTTCTTTGTAACTGAACGATGATAGATTGTATTCCAAATTGCTGGATCATTTGCAGCGCCGATCCTTGGTATTTATCTTGTCGGCTTTTTTCTTCGACGTGTGAATAGCCGGGTATGGTGACGATGATGTTTAATCAAAGTTGTACGTTTCTTTGTATATATTTTTAGAGCATCTTAATTGCATTTTTTCTGTGCTTAATATTTCAAATGTGGACTTTGATCGGGTCGACTTTGGCAATAAAACAACGGGTTAGAAGTGATGGCCGATTGAGTTTATCAATTCAAGAATGCTCGCCTCCATTGAACATAACTCGGTCAACAAGGATAAATGAAAATACTGCTGAACAGAATTTTTTCCTACCTCTATATTCAATGTCATTTCTGTGGTACAACGTGAACGGCGTTGTCTTGGTAGTCGTTCTTTCTTATTTTGTATCGTTAACATGTCGTGTGAAAGATTCACAATCCGTCGATGAGCAACTGTTAATATCATGGAGAAATCTTTTTATCTGTTCTTCAGAAAGACAGGTAAGACTTTGAAAAATACCTTTGTTAGTTGTATGATGAATGTTTTATTAGGACGACAAGCAAGTAAACGATCCAGAACTCAATGAGTCAATGTTATCTTCGAAATAAAACAATTTCTGATTGTGTTTTCAATGAACAAATGGTTGAATAAGCCAATTATGGGATTGATACTGACTTCCTAGGAGAAAAATATCCTAAGTTTGAATAAGAGATACTAACTGTGAAATGTCAAGTTGATTGGATGGATTTATAAAGACTAGTTTGCACGATGTCATCCGCTAACAATGAAGTAGCAACTGTATTTAAATCTTTGAGAATTTATCCGACGACTTTATCAATCTGACCGCTTGTTCGATTGAGAATTCATACGATAGATGAAAGTTTGTTGGTCTGATTGAGGTAAACTGCATACATGCTAGAAGTTTTGTAATCGATCCTTCCACCAACGGTTGAATTCAACTTGTGTATTTTTTTCTTTTTCCTCCGTAAGAACGTAGAATATTAAATTGAGCAGCATTCAAACAGTTGATCCTGAAAAATCATGATCTTTGTGGACCGGATCTTGTCGAGCGATGCAAAGAGATATGGAAAAACGTACAAGGAAAAGTTTTTTTTTGTTAGACGTCACGTCGAAGTACTTCAAATTAAAGGTTATATTATGCAAGAAAGTACTCGTGTTTCATTCTTATCTATGGTGAGATCTGCCTCATAAGTGTTCTGCGACGACGAATTGAAAATGCGTAGATCTTATTAACATTGTCAGATACTATCATCGCATCATTGTGGATATCATAAATACGATCTTGTGTATAAGGAAAGTATGAAACTGGCAATCAACATATCTCTACGTTACAGAAAAAGCTTATCTGATAGAAGCACTTTTTTCCATTCTTCCATCGAAAGATTTCTGAAGATATAAGCAGTAGTATACAATGGAAGAGAATGTAAAGATGCAAACTATACTGTGTCTATACCTCATTTTTCTGACGCATTTCACCATTTTACACACAATCTTAGCAACACCAGTCGATGAGTACGATGAAGAATCGTTCACAATACGAAATGAAACAAATTGTTCAACTGTTTCCACTGGTGTAGAAACGTTGACATGGTATAATCGTTCAGCTACAGGTGTTCCCATTGACTTCCTTTCACTGTTAAATCTTTTTCTCGTGTATTTTCAGACACGATCGATGAAAGCGGCGGTACAAAGACTTGTCCAGTCGATGATCAATACTGTTGAAGCATTTGTCATTCTATATTTAGAGAACATCACTCACGTCAATGTACAGGTTGTTGTCACTCCCAGCACACTCCGGGTGCAAATTGGAAAAAACTACGAACTAACCTGTATTGTCCATGGCGCCCTTGCAGATACACATGTCTATTGGATACAAGAACAGCCAGAACGAGTAAAACTCCTAGATGCTATTCTTACATATTGTATTTACCAAAGTGTTGCTTTATCTTTGCACGATTTCAGCGATACATGTTTGCTCTTGCGGATGACAGAATCGTGTCAGAATCACAAGTGATACTCACGATACGAGTTACACTTGTTCATCGAGGTAACATTGGTCAATATAAATGTATAGCAGAACCTGAAGCGGGAAGTACTAATACTGCTACTGTCACTATGGAAGAAATAGCTGATTATCAACAGTCTGTAACCTGGGTAGAACACCTTTTAATGAACGAATGTCGACGTGATTCGTAGTTTCTGTTATAGTGCAGTGCCGGTACTAAAATATTACAGATTATTGCACCAGATACAATTGATGACGACGATGTGCTGATTCAATGTATTGGTGCGAATAATAAAAGAATTAACTGGTACCTCAATAATCGTGTATGTGTTGTCTGTACTGTTATAGATTCCAAATATTTTTTCTTCTTGCAGCTTCTTGTTGAGGAGGAACCATTTCAATTCGATCAAAACATCCTTCGTGTCAATCCGGCTTCCAAATTGTGTTCAGGAGAGTATCGCTGTGCAGTTGCCGATCCTACTTATAGAGAAGCACGGCGTACTCTTACATTCACACGTAACTATATTAAAGGCATCAAAGAGAATAAACTAAGTGAAGTGATATCCTTTAAGGAGAACCCAGTGACAGTGTTTCTCTAGCATTTAATCCACCAAGTCCATTGTTCATTAATGAAGGTATGAGACAACTAATTTGGTCTCCATCTGGATATGATTCTGTTCATTGGACACGTGATGGTGATGATGAACGTCTTCCATCAAATGTCTATCAAATCGATCATAATTTACGTCTCAGGAAGGCACACCCTAATGATTCTGGGATTTATCATTGCAAGTTACGTACAGCAGACGGTGCGCACATTGATATTTCCTATGAAATCCAAGTGCAGCCCATTCAAACTCGTCATTCATTTTTTGGTACGTTCAGTTTCACGATGCTTGCTATTCTACTCTGTCTTTGTAGGTCAACGACCAAAAATAACTATTCCTGAACCGTCAATCAATCTACAAGAAGGTGAAGATAAGACTATTCTATATACAATCGATGTCTGTACATCTTCAAGGAAATAAAAAGAACTATCTTATTGACTTATTTCTAGTCCGATGAACCAGTTCAAATCTTTTGGAACAGATATACCGATCAAGGCTATCAACCAATGCCGTTAACTTTCACAGTTGAGCCAGACCGTCTCATTCTTCATCATGCCACAACTGATCTTACTGGTATCTATCACGTTACTGTTCGTGATTCATATCTTGAAGCTCAACGAACACTACGCATCAATGTTATACCACGACACCAAAAAGAGCAACGAAAATGGATTGAAATGAGTGTGCGACCGAGTGAAATAGTGATTGGACCTGGTGAAAAAGTAACAGTCAAGTGTGACGTGAAAGGCATAGAACAATATCAAGTGACGTGGAGTGTATATTCACGTAGCACATGGTTTCCTCGTTTCGTATCCGTCTGTATCATCAAGATTTGATATCTAAAATTTATGATTCTTTTGTTTTATTAAATAGCAACAAGGAAATAATATTAAGATCGCACCAACTGATACTACACCTGATGAACCGATTTATTTGCAATGTCAAGTGGATAAACCAGCTGCATTTCGACTATGCTATGCTTATGTAACAGTCTATGTTACCGATGGTGAACGAAAGAAAAGAAATATACCCTATTGACAACCCAGACGTATATAATCACATCTACCAATCGAAAACCGAATTTACTAAAGCTTCACATAGTATAGAGTGGAACGCACAAGCATTTTTTAATCCTTTATTCACTGTAGAGTGAGGGCGTGGGTGAGTGTTTAGATGTCTCTCTCAAATGACATCAACACTCCCATGCAAAGAATACCTAATAAATATAGTTTTGAACAGTCTTTATACATAAATGTATTAATCATGAAACATTGTAGCACAGAAAAATGGCGTATTATACAGGGACTTTGGCTTGAATGCATATGAGAGGTTAACCAATATCTGTTAGTCACGGACGTATCAATAGAATAATCCAATTTGTATCTTTTGCTATTGTCTCTATTACAATGTTTTCGGATTCTGCCTAACGGAGGGTATTCTTCAGTCGCCAATACATTAAAGTTACCATCGAAATTGAAAGGCCTGAATAATGTTGATTCACGATTACAATATTTTTTTTGTACTAAGACATATTCTTGGATATATGGTTCCGATTAATGTATACACAGTAATTGAGAATGGCAATACATGTAAAAGCGGTTTCAACAGTAAAATATTGTGAAATCTGGCCAATTGTCAAAAGTGCATAAATACTGAAACATGAATATATAGATAACTGCACTTCAGAGTGTGTAACATTAAAGTACGGCTTTAAATCCAATATCAACTTGTTCTTGTTGCTCTCCCAGTTATTTTCATGACGGTTAAACAATTTTCAACAGAGTATTGCTTCGTAGAAATCATAAGAGGACATTTGCATTTAACTGATCCAAGGATATGACCGGGCCAACTGACATAGTGTATCAGATGTCTACAAAAGAATAAACAGGTTTCGTATTATATCACAAGTAGCACTCATCTGTTGGATTCGCTGATCCTTTTCTGAAAGTATCAGGAAACTAATAGATAAACGTTCTCACTTAGATCTCAATCTAATTGGCTTCGAATTGAAGTCATTTTTATGCTCATTCTTTCATTTTCTGCTTTACACAAAATCGTATTCATAATATTTTTATGTTTACAATAAGTGTTTCACCAATAATAAATCGAAAAGGACATAACTAACGAATGAACAGATATTTATTTAGAACGTTCTTTGTTCAAGTAAGTTATTTTAACCTGTCAATATGTTATTCAAAAAGCATATTCATCTATTGCTGCTAGTTCATCGATTCAATCAGTGCAGGGTGCTATTGAGAATTTTATTTTTAATTTGGTTACATAAATGAATTTTACAGCAAGTGGAATATCTTTCTATATTTATACAGTTACTGGCGGAAGTTTATTTCGTGATGCACTTTTCAACTTATGTCCAATTCATAAAAGTCTTTTCGGACATTTATTTTATTATTAATATTTGCAGGAAACACCGCAAAAAAAAACACTCAACTCAACTAGGTGTGATGCATAAGTCACTCGGTAATAATAAAACATGACGTAGAAATGTCAATACATTTAAGCAGGATGTGAAAGCAAACTGTTTTTTCAGCATGAAATATGATTTTCTCTGTGAAAATCTATTGACAGTCAATGCTCTTTGAAAAAGATGTGAAATTTAATTACAGCGAAGATTAACTAAAAGAACAGTGTATTTTTTAGAATTATGTTATATTCTATACTTCCGACAGCGTAAGCCATACCGATCTGTGTAATGAAAACAAGCATAAATCTTCTGTAATCACATCACAATTTGAATTTATTTTTATTTTATCTATTTGAACAATAGACTAGTGCACAAAGCGCATATTCATGGTTCTGTATTTATCTTGGTCAAACATTTTCTTCGTAAAAGTGCAAATGACATATGGAATAAACACAATGTTTTTTAACGTTAATTTTTCATATTTAATCATTCAAAATTAGTTATTTCTTACTATGAGTTGAACAATGATGCTCGTATGTGTATGAAACTAGCAGAGGCACCCACTGCAAGCTAAGAAACATTTATCGGATTTCACTTTCACTCTCTTTGTCTTCGTTTTTTATCATTCCCACAATCTTACATAACTTGAACAGATAGATAGAGAAAAAAGCATTGCAAATCCTACGTAATTTTCTTAAAGCTCTGGTACATTACTATCAACAACAGTATACACAAACTGGGTAAAATGTCACCCAGTCCTCTGCTTCCTTCTCCGATATACGCATCCATATGACTGCAAATTTTCTCTGAGCCCATCGAATATTGTAGAAAGTTTGACAACACTGAGCGACAAAAAAACCATGCGGGTAAAATTTCACGAAGGTGTATCCACCCTCATCCTAAGTGTTATAGGAACTGAATCCATAGCGAATAGACAGATAGACAATCTTTCTTCTTTATAACATATTTATAGTTAGTCACCGAAGCACAAGCTTACTTGTGGTTAGTGGAAATTTTACAAAACATAAATCTACTTTTGTGTATAGAAATACAATAAGCTTCTTTTTTTTTAGAACAAAATATAAGTACTATTTCGCAGAAGATTGATTCGTCGATTTCGATCATATATCGGAATGATGAAACTTAAAGCACTATTTCATTGGTTTTACAAACAAATATATGATTACAATACTTTTATACCAGGAGAAAATGAATATAATGATGATGATAATGAACAAGACGATCCAGCAGCCACTCTCAAAAAGCAAAAATATGCAACTTGGCTGTATACTGTACTTCTCGCGGGTATGTAAGATAGTATTATAATCGTATTGAAGAGCACATAGATTTAATATGCAAGATGATTTTTCACAATTCATACAAATAGAAAGTTAAGGTTTGCTCGTCTGTATTTCTTCACAGGTGCACTTTATCTTCTTTTCTTTTCTGCTCTCATGACATCGTATTCGTCAACGGTTTCTATTCACAACGTTTCTTCTGACACATTTGTTCAACTAAACAATACATATATTGATACTCTTTCGTGTCCATGCTCAACAATGTCAATACCGTTCAAAAGCTTCGTATTTCATACGATCAAATATCATCCTGTTTGTTTAAGTCGTTTTGTCAGTCAACAATGGATTGAAGAATTATATTTAAAAGATGCCAGCACTTATGGAACAGGTGATTTTCGATCAACAGCTAGTTCTCAAGTAAGTATATGTCTTTTGAATGAATTTAATTCAGTGAACATAAGATCAACTATATATTCGTTTAGTTTCAACTTTTGGCTACTCTTTGTTCGATCTCTCAAGGTGCCGCCTCTCAAAAACTAATGGATTTAGACCACAATCAGTTTGTCTACAGAGATGTTCTTCATGAAAATCAAGTTCGATCAAAAGTGGATGGCACTATTGAATTCTTCAAAAGTAACACATCTATTCAAATCATTACATTCTTCAATTACCTTCGAACTACTATGCAAACAAATTTCTTAATGTCTGCTCTGAATACAAATCTTCTATTTCTAGTTGATTATGAAGACCGTGCATATAGATTTTACACTAGCGAAATATCATATTCTAAGTCACGCTTGGAAAGTTCAACGGCGCAAGTAGTCATGGATTGTAGTAATACAAATCCAACAAGTGCTGTTGGCTTCTTTTCTATCTTTAATAATTCACAGTATCAAATTCGTATGATATGGTCAAGTCCACAATCAAATCAGCCATTAGTTCATGGATTTTTTACAGGATGCACTTCTCTTGAAGCCATTCTTCAAAGTACACTTGATTGTTTATATAGCATGGAATGTCTTAAATTATTGGCAACTAAATTCCCAGGCATTAATCGAGTATGTATAATAGAATTCGATTTCTTTCATGTAAATGTTGTGATTTAGACGTCTTTGAAACCGCTTGCTCCAATGCCAAATTCAAAGCAACAAAATATGGCCGTAAAAGATCATTTAGTTAATCTTTTCATTGAAGAATGGTCAACAGAAATCAATTATCCAAAATATTTCGATGAATGTGCTCCTTCAGTCTGCACATACACTACGTCTGAATCAATTAATTTTTTTTATGCAGTTACTTTATTTATTGGTCTCTATGGGGGTCTTACTATTATATTTCGTTGCATCGTATTATTTCTAATCAATATCTACTGGAAACTGAAGTGTTATTCGCGAAATACCAATGTCTCTCATGGTATTTATTATTTGATTTCCCTCGTATACTTTATATTTGAATTTTAGTCATTCAAAGAACATCTGCACATAAACTCAGTCGCTATATCAAACAAGTAAATCTATTCAAGAATTTTAAATGCCGAACAGACAACGATATTAAAATACAAAAGACTACCACCATCATCTATCTAATTCTGCTAACAAGTATGTCTTCTCTATCGTTAAATATCAAAATCATGATAGATAACATTGTCATCCACCGTTGTTTATTTCTTTTTTGCTTTTGAGGTTCCTGCAGTATTATTATTCTCTTAACATTCATAAGTCCTGAATTAGCTACAGTAAAAGAAACGGATCCATCATTGTCAACATATAACAATTTATATGCGACATATTCCCAGACGCTTACATGTCCATGTTCCAGTATGATAATATCTCATCAGAATTTTATTACATTGTCCCCAATCTTTCATCAAATATGTTCAAGTGATTTTGTGAAAGAAGAATGGATTTTCTTGTTAAGATATGTTAAAACTGGGTATAATGTTCCCGATTGGCGTAATCGAGCTTTTAACAAATTTCGTTTATTATCTGATCTTTGTAAATTGGCTAAAAAAATGGTTGCCGAAGCGATTAGTCATTTTTTTCTGCAACCATTTGTTGTTTCCAATATACTGTCGAAAAACGATTTTGATTTTCAAATCAATTCGACCCTTACAGGTTTTTTTCGATCAACAAATGACTCATTTAGTCTTCTTATCGAAACAGAACGACTTCTTATGCAAGTCGATCAGCCATACTCTGGCCCCATGGGAGGTTATGGCAAACGCGTTGGAGAAGGAAATCCATTTTCATTACTCTCACCAACAATGATCTCGGTATGTGAAAGTGTTTTTCTAATAGATCCTATAAAACTGATTAATGTTGACTTTCTTGCTAGTTATATTTCAATTTGACTGGACCTTTCAGCACTAGACAAGAATCTATCAGTTGCGTTTGTGCTGTTGATATTAACTGCCGAATTCCACTCAGTATTTACGAAACTAATCGTGGCTGGACACTTAAACCTAATCATACGAAATGGTATACGGTACCTGGCTCATTTGCAGGATGTACAGCTACTGAATCACTTTTACTTTCAACACTGGAATGTTATTATTCAAATTTGAATTGTTTATCCATCGTAATGAACTATAGTAAACAAATATATCATGATAGTGTTCAACATTCATCGTGGTTTGATATTCGTCCTCTTATTTACAATTCACAATCAAGTCGTTTCTCTCCAAATACTTCGATTTCAGCAATCCTTAAGAACATCTTCATTGAACAATGGAATTCATCTTATTCATACGATTCATTTTATAAATCATGTGCACCAAATCATTGTACTTATTTAGCAAAAGTTCGCTCAAAACCCAGTGAACTATTAATGAAATTTATATCAATAATTGGTGGATTAATTATTTCATTACGACTGATTACACCTCTGTTAGTGAAGTGTTTCTTTTTTTTATGTAAAAACACTATTAGAAAAGAACGGCAACAACAAAGTAATCCTTGATTCATACTATCTTCGAAAGTTAGTTTTCCGAGTTAGAAACAAATACATAGGACGAACTCGATAATCAAAAGAAAACTCTTGAAGACATTTTCCGATATAAATAAAAAAACACATCGTATTTATTTTCTTATGAATAGTTCGTTTCAACCGATTCAAACAATTCAAAACAATTTTGGAAAAACTGTTCACACGTTTATGCACGCTTGTGAAAGATTTAAATATTTTCCCCATACACAGTTTTGGTAGCAATACCGATCAAGCAAGAGCTAAGCATCTAGGACAATCGGCTACTCGTTTGTATTTTATTTTATTTTCTACTATTCTTATTATTCTCGCTATCTACAATGGTGTACAACCTACAAAGCATACGAAAACTTTTGAGAGACCGTATCTTCAGAAATATAATGAACTTTACCAACGATATGGAGATGAACTAAAATGTATGTGTTCATCAATTGCATCACCATACGATCGATTCGTCAAAATAGAGACGATGTTTCACGAGGTAAAGATTCTATGTTTGTACATAGGCATATTTTTAACCGCGTTGTAAACGAATCTATTTTGATTACAGGTCTGTTCGAGCCCATTCGCTTCGAATATAGGACGAAGTATACTTACAGATGATACTATTTCAGCACTAACGTTATTTGTTAAAGACTATAGTAGTTTCCTTAATGCTCATTTACAATTCCTTCAAGGATTATGTCAACTTTCTAGCCAAACAATAAACATTACTATTGAACAATTTCGTTTCTCATTATTTACCACTGCTGAACTTTTATCAAAAGCAAATTTTGATGCACGCCTTAATTTAACAATCCAACAGAAACAATCAAGTATTCCAATTGCATTCACTCGTCTTCTTTTGTTAATTCGGAATCTCAACCAAGGAAATGCTGTCATATCAAATTATGGAACAAATTTTCATTATTCTCTTTCACAAGAGAATCTCATGGGCAGTTATCTGCCGAGTAAACCTATGATCTATGACAATGTCTGTTCATGTGGATTGTCTTCGAATTGCACAACTCAAGCTACTTTTAATGTAGTAAATTCATTAGAACCAATCGTAATTCCAGGTATAAAAATGGGATGTATTCCAAGTGAATCATTTCGTGCTTCTACACTTGAATGTTTCTATAATAAATCATGCATTGATTTAATTGTACAATATATGAATCCAAGACGTGAAAATAAATCGTCGAATTCTCTCAATCCTCTCTCAGCAATCAATAGTCGATTTTCGATTAACACAACTATTGCTGTACTTATCGATAATTTGTTTGTTGAAAAATGGCAGACAACAATTGATTATTCATTGTATTATGATCAATGTTCACCTTTATCATGTTCTTATACTTATATTCAAAAATTTAAACTTTTTCATATCGTAGGTATTTTACTCAGTCTTCAATCTGGTCTATCAATCGTTCTTCAATGGATTTGTCCTAAAATCGTCCCAATTATAGTCAACATATATCAATATCGAAAGCGACAAAGAACAATTGTACATTCTACATGCACAGTTGAACCAATATCTGTTGAAAATATTAGTACAAAAAATGTTTCAGACAGAAATTTAATATCTCAGTACGTTTTCTTCAGAATAAATCGATGTTTTTTCAAAGGCATCATCATATTCGTATTATTGTTGTCAATAATAGCAGCTATAATTGTATTTTCCATTTATATTGTTCAACAAAAAGCGCATACGAAATTATCAATAATAACAAGTATGTTTTCTTGATCATCGATAGAATATGTACACTGAATTCAATATTTGTCGAACTTTTCGTAGCAACTTCAATGATAACGATGACAAGTCGCTTCAGTACAACTTCAATCACGACTGTACCGACGAAAACTACAACTAAATACGGTACGTAATGAGAAGCTATCAGAGTTTATTCTTAGACCCGTACATCGTCAAGATAAAATACAAGGTTTCCACGTTTGTTTCATTTCCTTATAGAAACACTATGCAAGATAATATTTCAACCAATAAGAATTGCTAAGAAATTCCCTCTGTTTATGAAAAAACAGCATTTCATTGGTGATTTGAATAATGATGGTGGAATGGATCTCGCGTTACTTAATGTGGAGAAAAATAGTTTGTCTTTGTACATGGGTAATGGTTTTGGAAGATTTGAAACAGAAATAGTTTACAATGATTTTAAACTGAATGTAACACAATTTCTTTTTGCTGATTTCAATAATGATAATCGACTCGATCGAATAATTTTCAGTAAATTACATGGCGTATTGACTGTGGATTTGCAAGAAGATCGTGGCCGTTTTGATCGCGCCTTTTATCATATCATCGGAACCGATACCAAAACGATAATTACAGCTGACTTGGATGGGGATACATGTATGGATATTGCCTACACCTATGTTTCTTCTATATTTCTTGATCTTGATAATTATCTTGGTGTAATATTTGGACAATGTAACGGAAAATTTGCACGATTTAAAAGATACGACTCGGGTGTTAAAAGCAGTCCAATAAAAATGGTAGTTGCTGATTTTAATCTCGATGGTTATCTAGATATCTCTGTGCTCCTGCAATATAGTAAAAGTATTGGTATTTTTCTTGGATACGGTAATGGAACATTTCAAGAGCAAAAGATTTCTCCAAATCCCGGCCTTCACTTTTCGGAGTCTTTTGTAGTTGGTAATTTTAACAACGACTCTCTAGCAGATGTCGCTATATCTTATGCTAACAGAGATTATATCAATGTGATGTTTGGTTATGGTAATGGATCTTTAGGCGAAACAAAGGTGTTTTATATAGGCGATACACCAAATTATGAATTATTTGTCAATGATTTTAATGGCGATCAGTTTCTAGATATTGGTTTTGGTCGAACAGGTCGTGAAATAAATGTATTGATAGGAGATGGAAACGGAAACTATGAATTACAAACGGTGCATACCACAAGCATTGTTGATCGAAGTGGTTGGATTAGTATTACAGATTTGAATAATGATGGACGTAAAGATATGATCGATGTAGATGAATCTAGTGGAACTTATGATATTCTTTTGAATACATGCGAATGACATGTTTTAACAATGCTTAAAGCTTGTTTCAGACTGCTTGCTTATATCGAATGAAAAAGAACTCGAACGGTGTTTCATTCCGATTAAAGTTTACTTTCGATATAAAGATAAAAAATAATTAGTATCACTGTTTACTTTATGCGCTAACGCGAAATAAATTTAAGGTGAAATAATTCGACCAGCTGAATTATAAGGAAAGTGCCCATTAAGTTATATCAACATGAAATCTAAATAGACAATAGTTTACCCTGGGGCCCCATGTAAAAAAAGATAATATCGTGTATAATATGTGTTATTTTATTAGATGGCTCTTGCTACGATGACTGTTTATAATATTCATGAGATAGTAGAGATTCATAGATAATATTAATACGGATCAAATTCTTTCGATCGATAAAATTTTGATATCTTTTAATCGTAGGTACATGTATTTCCAAGTATTGAATTACATATATTACGTATATTCTGAATTCTAATAAAAATATAGTTAGACTTTTTATAACTACTCAATATTGTGGTTTATCAACTAAACATTTTAATGAATATATCTTCTATATAATTTACTTTTTATGAAAATAGATCATTCATCTGAACGACAATAATCATCCGTGTTAATATAAATAAAGGCAGCTTTTTATTTATATACAATTCATCATTAGCATGTGGGAGTCTCTTGTATCGGGGGATGTGATGAAACCTCCAGCTACCGACTATATCCTAACCTGAATCGCCTAATCGAACGAATGGTCTGATGTAAGATCAAGACTCTCGTCGCTGAACCTACCTGAGGTGACTGGAAGGGATGAAAGATGAAGAGGATGGATGTGGATGAGATGATAAGGGTGTTTTATTGGGTGAAATCAAATAAAACACTAAAGAAAATGATAACGAAGGACTGATAGAAAAGAGAAAAACAACAACATATATACAGATCGAAGATGATCTGAGAAAAAAAAATAGAAAAAGAAGAAAACAAAGAAGAAATACAATCACAGAGATCATCATGAGAACGGACATGATGATCAAACAAAAACTAAAAACGACAGGAAAGAAAGAGAAAAAGAACACACATATATATGTATATGTGTATAGAAATGGAAGAAAACAACCATGTGGAAGGTAGCGTCATGAAGTAATATCCAATGACATTAACAGCATCAATATTTCAGAAACCTTGATGAAACAGTAGAATAGATAAAAATACTAATAATAATTCAAAGATTTTTATAAACCTTCTACGTCGTAAATGAAACATATTACACTAAATGAAAAGATTTATCATCATCGATCGGATAGACCATCATATTTAATCTTAGTAGAAGAATTTAAATAAAAATGGGATAGTGATGTTCAATGAGTTGACCGAGTGGTTAGGTAAACTAATCATCGCACCTGGTGGAAAAAGCGACTGTAAAATGTGGTACGAATGGCGTTTATAGTATCAAGTGATATCTTGAGGGTGTGAACGTTAAAATTGCTCCACCCAGGTTGGCGAATGCGACGTTTCTGAAAAATCCGATCGGATTCCGACTGGAGAAAACCAGTCATTTATTCTGAATTTTATTAGCGTTCTTTTTGGCTATACTCTATGATGGCCCTAAGAAAATTCACAAATTCCGTGTCTCAGAACCGAGTATGGGATAGGTTGACCTGAGCACTCTTTGGTACGCCCACGAGAAGGATTTTCTTCTGATGGCAAGTTAATGTATCTATCATATGGATGCGCTACTTATCTACCCACGTGTTCGATTGCGATCAGATTGCAGCGAGATGGTCGCGTCCCCTCCTATCTCTATCTCAGCTCTTTTGCACCAACTATCACAACATTAGTTGGTGATGAAACCATCTAAAATTTTGTGCGTTATGATTTATTCACTCTTATTTATTAAATAATGAAAAGCACACACGTTTTATAACGGAAAGGTCTACAATAAATGAAATAATATCTCTCAAAGAGGCTGATCGCTAGAGATCTCCTGTTTTTATCGATAATGGTACCCATTTACCACCATTCTTCGCCTTTTAACAATAATGGTCCGCTTTTGACTTGCCCATGACTCATGTGCAACTATGAGATGCCTAATTCGACCCCCGTCAGGCTAATATCAATTCAAATATAATTAGATCTCTATGTCACTCTTATAACAAGCGACTACATAGGAAGAGAAATAGATTTAGTTCCACTTATACATATACCCACACCCTCCCCTAATCGCTCATTTCATTATATACTGAGGATAATATTTGTATTTTATTACAAAATAAACGATACGATTGACATCCTCACACACTATCATTTTACAGCTTTTGTTTTACGCGTTCTACATTTTTTCTCTGTTGCTGAAGGTCTGGATGATTAGCTGAAATTGATTGTTGTCTGATATGCACAGCTTTTTCATAGTATGTGAGCGCTTTAGCGTAGTTATTTTCTATGAATTCATACACTACGGCGATGTTATTGTAGGACACGGATAAATCAAGATGATTTGGTGGAAATGATCTCTGTCGAATTTGGAGTGATTTCTCATGAAATAAAAGTGCATTTCGACAATCAGACATAAGTGCATACACACTACCGATATTGTTGTAAGATGCAGCTAAGTCAGAATTACTCCGTGGCTGTGTTTGTTCCCGAATTTCAACAACCCGTTTGTAAGATTCTAATGCTTTTGAATAGCATTCCATCTTGATATGAATGTCAGCGATTTTGTTATAAGATTTTTCTAAATCAGGATGAGTTTGTGGAAGTGATGCCTGCTGAATTTCACCAGCTTTTTCATAAAATGACAGTGCTTTTGGATAGTCACCCATGCTATCATATACGCTACCAATATTGCTGTGAAGCATTGCCAAATGAGGGCGATGGTGTGGAAATAGCTGCAGTTGAGTTGCAAGGGCATTCTCGTAGTATGAGAGCGCTTTTGGAAAGTTGCCCATGCTATCATACACGCTGCCAATATTGCTGAAGTAAGCAGCTAGCTGAGGGTAATTATGTGGAAGTGATGATTGTTGGATTGACAGAGCTCTTTCATAGTATGTGAGCGCTTTCGTATAGTTCCTCATGTGGCTATATATGCTACCTATGTTGCTGTATTGTATGGCTAGAAGAGGATGATCATGTGAAAGTGATTGGAGTTGAATTGTAAGAGCTTCTTCAAATAATGATAGTGATTTTGAGTAGTTACCCATATTGTAGTATACACTACCGATATCATTGTATGATATGGCCAATTCAGGATGATTGTGCGGGAGTGATTGCTCTTCTATTACAAGGGCTTGTTCGTAGAATAAGAGTGCTTTTGAATAGTTACCTGTACGATCGTGTACCCAACCAACATTGTTGTAAGATGTAGCCAATTCAAGATGATTCGAAGGTAGTAAATTTTGCTGAATGGCAAGAGCTTGTTCATAAAATGACATTGCTTGTGAATAGTCGCCGATGTGAACGTATATGATGCCCATGTTATTGTAGGATGTAGCCAAATCAAGACGATTCTGTGGACCAGCTTTTTGCTTTATAAACAATGGCTTCTTACCAAATTCTAATGCTTGCTCGTATTTTCCTTGATTAGCTTTGATCCAGCTCATATGACCATAGAGTTGTGCCTTCTCCATGTTACCACAGGTGACTCATACAATAAGACTTCGGTAATCTCTTGGGCCTTTTCGTTTTGATTCAGTTTAATCAGGAGTAAACTCAATCTGTGCCATCCAGATAAATTTGGGAAGCTCTCTTTTCGTATGAAGTCAGTAAGCATACACAATTCTTTGTCATTATCATTAGTCAGTACCAAATTCACTTCGTAAAGGTTATTATTCGTGCCTATTTGTTTAATGTCGCGGATTCGAAATACGCTGTGCATGGAGAACAGGACTTCATCTTCATCTTCAAAGAAGCTACAATTACGAATGAGTGCAAAACAGGTTGATGATGAGGTAGAATGAATCTGTATAGCGAAAAGCACTCCCACTAAATCAAGATTACTTGCGTTGCTTTCAGCACGAATAAGAGGAATATCTCGTGTTTCACTCGTCGATAAAAAGTTATTGAATGACATCAGTCCACCTTTGACCCTTACCATTTGATCGAAATCCAATTTTGATAATCCCTGGGCGCGATATACTGTAAAGGTTTGACTCTAAGACTGACTAGCAAATTGTTCCTTATGCAAACGTTCAATATGACGGGTGAAGATCATTGATGAAAAAGCCCATTTGTACAATGATAGCACGATTGAGCATATAATACAAACTGCTTTCTCGAATATACCACCATATCGACGACTTCTGATGATATTTGCGCACGAGCTCATCAATGTTATCCAACTCCTCCTTCTTTTCAACAAATGGGCGAGGACAAAACTCGATGAACTTTTTAACGTGGTTATCGTCAAAGTCGATCGTCAATAAGATCTCTTTGATAATTTGTGTGTACATAAATGATGGTTCTAATTGATCTAGCCTCTTACCGGACTCAACAAAGCTGATTGGCATGCTATTCTGTTCAGTTTGATGAAATGCTCGCTTGATGCTTTCACAGAGCGATGCTACATCGGTAAAAACGCTCTTTACCTACCAGAAATACTCTAGTGTCGGTAATGGTTAAGATAAAATCAATGCATTCATCATTATCGGTAAATGTATTGATGCAATGGTGTGTTGGTAATATTCGTCATTGGTATCTATGTATTCGTTCAACCAGACAATAACGACACTTTGCATCTGATGTAAGTCAACACGCGGTAGTTTGGGTATTATCGTTAGTTTTTCATCTACCATTGTCTCTTCACTTGCTTCGTAAAATCTGAATAAAAAGAGACAGTTTTTGTATTTCGTTATTTCTTTAGCGCAAACTTTTCGGTATGAAACATGACAAAGTGGAGCTTTTAATTGCATAAATCCGAAAAAGGAAAACAAAGAACGGAACGAATAAATAATAAAAACACTTGAGAAACAAGCAGAACTCAAGCAAAGCGTACTGTCGATCAGCAGCCATTGAATTAGTTTTGCCACAAAGTGTTTGCTGTATTTGTGTGTGTGCGTGAATCAGGCAGGCGTGTCTTATTTTCTTTTGTTTCTGTTTTTATAAGAATCACAAGTTGGAAAAAAAGAGTCTTGAGTTTTTCTTTTATAGTATTGACAAGATGAACTTTTCAATGCGACTGAGATGATTGAGGCTGTAGGTGTGGATATTGGTACATGTAATCATACATTGATTTAATCGAAATTAAAACAATTGTTGATAATTTCTATTAAGAATTTCATTAGCTGAAGAATATACGATGTTCGAAGACAAATCTTCGAGATTTTGCGGTGGAAAAAAATAGAACAGTATGTTTTAATATTCCTTATACATTCTGTAAAATCGTCTCAATTTTCTTTGACAGCAAATAAAAATTGTATTGTTTTTTGATACGCGAGTTTGCTTGGCAACCTGACAAAGGAATGGAGGTTTTTCCTGTTTAGATATTTGTGCATTATACATGACAAGGACGTGGTTGTTCTGTTTAGTAGTTATTATCGCAATAGTATGTGTAGAATTTGCTTGCATATCGCGGTTTATTCTTCTATTATTTGCTCTTCATCTCTCTTTCTCCAAGTCCACGTGTGGCTGCAAGAAAAGATAGTAGATTTATCTTCTTCTATCTACCTCTCTAAGCCTCACCGTTCTTTTTTATATAACAAAAACGGCGACTGATATTCACTTTTTTCTTTGTTATCGTCATAGTTTACAGTCTGTGAATAAATTCCTGAGTTTTTTGAAAACCATTTTAATGCGATTTTTTTCGTAGATATACGGATATATAATGCCTGGCTTAATCACGGCAAGAAGAGCCAATATAAAGAGTTCTGAAATGTCACCAGAAATGGAACAAAGAGCAGGTATGTGAACTTTGTTCCGATAGTTAATATGAAAACTTGTTTGTTTCTTCTCAGTCGATGTTGCAGCGGAGGCATTTGATGTTTGTAATAACGAAAAGGAGGTTGCTAGTCACATAAAAAAGGAGTTCGATAAACATTACAATGGAACATGGCACTGGTAAATAGCAATTTGACTATAGCTATCATGCTACATGTTTCTCATTTTAGTATTGTGGGTCGCAGTTTCGGTTCATTCGTAACGCATGAAAGACAATGTTTCATTTATTTTACTCTAGAACCATTCGATATTGTACTCTATAGAATAGGTTTAAATTAAAACTATTAACCTTCTGCCGGCCTTCTTTCTCTGATAGATTGGTGTGAGAAAAAGTTTTGCTATTTATGTTTTCTGTCACGTTTTCAACACATGCATTTGTATGCACGGATTCTTTTCTTTGATGATTGAATAAACTAATAAAATGACATTTATTCGTACAAATATTCAGTTTATTGAGAATGTTGGAAATTCAAGACGAGATGTCCTTCTAATCGATTCGAGTGACGATTTCTAATTCAAGATCGGGTGACGTGATTGTCTGAGGACAAACAGGAATTAAATCTGGATTTTTGTGAATATATTCTGTATAACCAGTACCATTGCGTACTAAAAGCGAGCAGCGTAATGCTGGTTCATCGCCATAAACTTGTACGCATTCGTGAAAAACGTAAGTATCACCTATTTGTTGAAGAGGTGTTGGCATAGTTAAAGTTCCGTGTTCGCCAGTGGAGAATGTTACATTGGCGAACCATCTGCCGAATCGAGCGTTTGCCGATGTACCGTCGGCAAATTCGGCGTGAAAATAACCGATCATCCATTCGGGAAACGAAGCTCCAATTGGACACACCGATGAAGTTGTCACAATTGAAATGGAAGTGACACTAAATATCAAAATGAATATTGAATACATACCTATTATCTAAAGCAATAGTCGATTGGCAGTGATACTAGAAAATGACTATATCGATTTTATTTCTCTGTTCATGGGAATAAATGGCATCTGTATTTTAAAAGAAAGCATAAGTCCTTCAATACTTCGAAATCAACCAGAATAAGCGAAGGATGATAAAGCAAAAAAGCAACAGAAATGCACATAAATATACACAACTGAATTATTGCATGCAGTATTGATGTTCATGATTCGATCATACTAGTTGATACCATTATACTCGCCTATCTCATACGACGCTCACATATATAAAAGTTTCGTTCATATTTAAAATGACATAAGTGGCTCCGTACATGTAAAGTCGAAGTTGCACCGCACACGCCGTTCACACTAACCATCGCTAACTACAACACTTGTTACTCCCGAACTCTAGTGTTGAATTCGATTATTAATTGTGTCTTCGATGTATATGTCACCTGTTTTCTTTGAAACACACAGATAGTAAGGATAGTCAAGTTAATTACTATGCGAGCCTTGTCCGTTTCCCCAGGTACCCAGTTGAAATCATTGTATTCTATTATTTCCTAAAGCGGCAATATACATATAAGAATTGGCTTCGTCAAGGTATACTGAAAACGGTTCACTGAATGTCGCGCTATTGTTTCCCGCTATACGCTTGTGATACCTGCAATGGTCGTACCAGAAGTAGCATTTCATTACATGATCATTGCCATGGCAAACGATACAGATATTTCTTTGAGAATCAATGGCTAGTCCATCCGTTATACCCAGTGTATTCAATATGTTTCCAGGAACTCCAGTACCAGCGGTTGTTACTAAAAAAGTGTCGTTGCCACTACTTTTGGTATGCCCTAAGTATATTCAATGTCAGTGACAAGCACGATAAAGATTAACTTAGTTATTGATAATATCATTTTTCTGAAATATGGTTATTAGAAGTAGTAAAAAGTTCCTATCCTCTCGAACTGTCTCATCATACTTTAAACCCAATTGAAAGTGAGGAAGACATCTTCTTCGTGAACTTTACTTTCAAAATAAAGCACTTAAGTAATAAGTTCCAATTTATGGGAACTATGCTTTGAAGACGAGTGTCGGTGCATGGAAAATTTATGGACGACGCAATTCAAAAGGATTGTCTGGGGTCACCTTGACAAATGACACAGTTTATGACTATGATTATTTTTCGAAAAGAGGTTAATCATTCCAAATACCATGGAATGGTTTGTTTATTTAACAGCTCATAGAGGCTAAACATTTAAAGAAAAGAATAACGGACGTTGTTGTGTACATCCATTTGTAAGATCTTAGAAGCACTTAACGAGCGCTTAGTATAAAACACATACGATTAATAATGTGATTTGATAAGACTTTCTCCTCCGTATCGATTCACTTATATTGAATTTAATCTGGTTACCGCTTTTAAGAATCGCTAGTGACCAAATATTCAAAAGCGTATAAATATTTTCCATGCAGTGATGTAGTGAGACAACAACACGCACATCGATACCATTGATATGTAAAGATAGATTCTGGATACGTGAGTATTACCTATTCGTTTATTCAGTTTTAAATGAACGTTTGCACAGCAGGCAAGTAAAGTAAGTAAGAAAACAATTAATGGGATAGATATGCTGCTACAGCTCGCGCGAAATGTCGACAGTCATTGATTCCTACCTCGTAATCACCAAATTTCTGAACTTCACGTTTGACGAAATTTTTCAAACCTCGAGCGTTCTTATTACACCTTCTCACACGTCTACCAGTTGGCTTCCAGTAAGTTGGTACAATATCAACATAAACTGGTGAATAACGTCGTCCAGAATAAATGTCAGCAATTAGATGAACTTTGAAAGTATGACGTGTATCCGTTTGGAAAACCACAAAGTTATGGCGAATCAATGTTTCATGAATGTAAAATCGACGAACAAACATATAATCGGTAAATAGTTTCGAACAACGGTAACGATCAATAAGTCGACCGTTGAATTCATTATTGGATGCGTTAATACCAGCTAAAGCTAAACTGGCAGCTAAAACTCCTATTCCTTGCATGAATGTATCACGAACTTTTTGCCAATACATCGCCTCCATGTCAAGATGATTGTGAGCAAATCTACACTAGAAAAAAAAAGAAACGCATGAGACGGTGACTCGATTTTTCTTTAAAAAAAACATATTCATCAGGAGAAGCGCAAGGCAAATGAGACGTTATAATTTTGTATCGATATCGTTCAGGTTTGTTACTCTGCCTATCGAATAATTTAGGATAAGGTACCCACGTGGTCTTGTCTCTATACTTATGTACGATCGAGGGAGAGAAGCGAATGAAAACACTCACTTTAGTATCATTTGAATAGATTGATATTCATCATAACACTATCTTCTATCGATGAAGAAAGACGCGAAGAATATACGCATATTTTTTTGTTTTCTCCTTTCTCTATCATCAACACAACACGTATACGCACGTCAAGAACGACAGATACTCACCTTGTGTGTGGTATTGATGAAAAATGTAGAACGACAAAAGAATCTATGCTCTTTAACACATATTTATGAAACCGATCAGAGATGAAGTGAAATCTATAAATCAGCAAAATCGTTTTTATTTGCTTAGATTGTCTGGTAAAGCAAAATAATGAATGCTTTGATCTTTCTCAATACAATGAATATCTTGATCATCCTTCGCCTTGTCGGAAACTAGAACGAGCTGATTCTTGCCTTGCCATGCTACACCTTCAACATTACAATATTTGATTTGACATTCAGAAGCCGTTTCCGTCGATCGTGGAAAGTCATATACTACACTTTTCTTCAATTTTGATACGTCAAAATAAGGCCTTTCATCGATTTCATCAATACGACCGATCCATAATTGACTGTTTGTTTGACTGACCACAGCTATGTATGTGGGTAATTGCTTTGTTTTTGAAGGATAAATTGACATAGCTGAATAGTCACTGAAACGAACTGATGATGGCAGGTCAAATGTACCCATGGGCTCCCATGAGCATACACCTGGAAAAGATTATGCTTTTATGAGATTCTTTCGACAACAATCTTAATTACCATCAGTTGTTCTCTTCTTTTCAAGAACAACAATACGTCCGTCGTTGGTTGAATTCGATTTATGATCACATTTATTTGCTTCACACAATGCTAGCAGATAAGTTTGACCTGTACGTTGGTGGTAGACAGCTTCTAAACCTTCGAAGCCTTTGTTTTTCGATCCAAACGTCCAACTGACTACACAGGAATCAACTTGCTGTAAAGGTTGAGCTCGGTTCATGGCAATGCTTAATTCAAAAATATTTGAACGAAATATTCCTTTCGCATTTGTTGGTACTGTTTCTTGCACAACGAAATATCTTCCGTTCACTGGTTCGTAAGCTATTCCTTCAAAACTCGAATCTTGACTGTTGAGTGATGCATTGGGCCAAGAAAATAATTGATCCGTACAATTGGATAACCGTCCCAACGGCGTGCAGAAAGCACCGATTTGGTAGATGTTATCGAATACAACATACACATAGTGCCCATCAGGACTAAGAACCACATCGGATGCTTCGAAACGGTTGAGAAGGATTCTGTCCTGACCGTAACTAAAATTATTTTCAAACAATTCGATGATATTTATCATTCAAGAAAGTAATTATTTACGATGTTAAATCCATGAAGGAATGTCCAATTGCTTGATCTTTCAATAATTTCAGCGTAGTATCTTGATAATTAGCGTTCGTGCATGGACTCTGCGCTGTCGTTGTTTTGTCATTCATGAGAATGAAAACCAGAATGGTCAATTGAAATGATCCTTTGGAAAACATTCCGTTGACCTTGCCACGAAAATAATCGGTCTGATGTATGTGAAGTGAGCTACGACTTTACTATCAATCTCGGTTCTATTAAATACTTTTCACATATTTGATTTTAGCTTAAAGAATATGACAATATTTATTTTGAAGAAGAGAGAATTAAGACCTGTGGAAATGTAATGGATGTTTCTTTGCATATGGTTCGAGATGATATTCTTTCCAAAATCAAATTCGTTTTTAATTAACTCTTCGAATAGCAGAAAGAAAATTGTTTCAAGTGCGTAATAGCAAATAATCCCGGGAGAGTATCGGCGAAATGTCAACGCAAATGCTCTGTTTAGATACTATTTTTAAATGCACTTTTTTCGATCATTCGGAGAGATTAGGGTTTCTTTCTAGCTGATTCACCTTATGTCGTGTAGGTGTAAATTAGAAAAGATAGCCCTCATTTGCTATTATTTTCATCTCGATGAATAACGATGATTAGACTATTTTTTATCAGAAGATCTTGCTTCGTAATAAATGCTCTATATACAGATTAAATCCTTTCCAGTACTTTTTTAAAAAATATAGTGGTGCGTGGAATGTTCTGAATGTGATGTATGGAAGATTAGCACAAAGTGCATCTGAAACAGATGCGTATAAGCATCGTTGCTAGTCACATGAATCCTAGGCTTTTTTCTTATTTTCAAAGTGAGTATTCTTCCTTGAGCTTTCAATTTTTATTATCGTGAGTGTTTTATGTACAGAAAAGACTATTTTTGACAATTGACGAAGCAGTTAACTGGATAGGAATGATGGTACAGCCCGTGCGAAGTGTCGACAATCATTAATTCCCACTTCATAACCACCAAACCTGTAGACTTCTTGTTTTATGAACCATTTTAGCTCGTTGGTATAATGTCAACATAAACTGGTGTATAGCGTCCAGGTTCGGTGTCAACAATGGGATGAACTTTGAAAGTATGCTCTGTATCCGTTTGGAAAACGGCAAAAGTATGACGGATCAATGTTTCATAGACATAAAATCGTCGAATAGTCATTCCATCTAGCAGAAGTCGTGAGCAACGATATTGGTCTATTGTAATCGACCATTAAATTCGTTGTTGGAAGCATGGGAGCCACCTAAAACTAAACTTGCATGAATACATCACGCGCTTGTTGCCAATATACCAATATGTCATCGCCGTATTCTATTGGAACGATGTGGTCATATCGGAATTATGAGATAGTGAAGAAAGTATTGACGGTATTCGGATGCTTGAAACTCACTTATCGCGGCGATTACAACGTAATATTGAGATGCATTCGGAGAACGAGCATGGTCGTATATATACATTTACGTGTAACCAAGTGCGAGAGAAAAAGAAAGAAAAATAGAAATCTTAGTTTTCCTGTGAATGAATTCAAAGGTGATCGTGCTTATAACAGGATATGTAAGCGTATCTTTTCTTTCTGTATCGACGTCCAGATAGACGACTAGTGACGTGGTGTGAACGACTATACAGGAAAAGACTAAAATATTAACTGTGTAGCTGTATATGTGGACGAAAAATATGGTAAATCTTGACGTTTACAGGTAATTATTCATAAGGAACTTCGGTATTTTGTTACTGTCTATCCATATGGAAACTATATGTGGCATATGGACTCAATGGAACTTCGTTTATTGTTTCAACATAGCTATTATCAATTATTGTTATTTTGCGCTCCAATTATCGAAGCACGATTCAGATGTTTTGTAATATGACTTTCCATGAAAATATGGGCACAAAGATAATAGCGTAGCGTTGAGTACATATTCTTCGCTATGTCTGAAAAGTAAAATTATTCATTCATTAAAACGTCATTCAACTTAACCATACACACGATTTCTTTTCAAATAAGAATTTCCATATTCGTTTGAAAACATCGTCTTTGTCTTCTTGTCTATTTGTATAAGTTTGCATCGTAAATAGTATGCAAAACTATATATTTCAATGCATCAAGTGCCTATTTTACTTGAGATATCGTTTAGTCTCTTTGTATTTATGCTAATAATGTATACATTTACTTCCCCATTTATTCTCTATATATACACCACCGAGTCGATGGAATAAAACACTCCGAAGAAATCTATTTTGCTGTTGAAAAATGAAATTAATACTAATTATTGCTTGTGCGATAATTCTGAAACATTCGAATGGTCTTACTAATCCGAATTCCCGTTATAATTGGCGTTGGATAGCGTATCCACGCTCACTCACTGCTGCCAATGATCAACAATCAACCGATGAAGAAAAGACTCGAGTTCGCCGAAATCCGAACTGGGGATACCAACCAAACTGGCGTTGGATAGCGTATCCACGCGCACTAACTGCTGCCAATGATCAACAATCAACCGATGAAGAAAAGACTCGAGTTCGCCGAAACCCGAACTGGGGGTATCAACCAAACTGGCGTTGGATAGCGTATCCACGCGCACTCACTGCTGCCAATGATCAACAATCAACCGATGAAGAAAAGACTCGAGTTCGCCGAAATCCGAACTGGGGGTATCAACCAAACTGGCGTTGGATAGTGTATCCACGCGCACTTACTGCTGCCAATGATCAACAATCAACCGATGAAGGTGCTGTAGTACGCCGAAGTCACATAAATAAACCAGATAAAGCTGAAGCACACGGCCAACATCATCACCATCATTCAAGCCCAAAACCATACGAATCTGAACGGGAAAATCCAAATAAACCATTCAATCGCTCTTTGTACCAAGGCTGGTATCAGCTGCCATCGTCATTAGCTGTGAATAACACACTTTTAATGGGCGGATCCTGGGGTAATGTAGAACAAACAAATATCAATGATGAAAGCATAAATACTTGCGATATTTCAAATATCTCCATTTGTAACATTGACAACAATGTTGAAGGTGAAGTACGTCAATGTTTTCACCAAATAGATGAAATCACATCATATGCGTCAGAATTATTTAATGTTTCAAATGACAACATCGCAATATACAGAGAAGACGAAAAATTGGCTGAACTTCCATTTCCCGAACCCTTTAACGTTACAATTTCCGAAGTGGTTCAAATTGTCGGCTGCGACGGCAATCCACTTGTGTGTCATACAATGAAAGCAAACGCCACTGATTGTAATACGCTCTATCTATGCCACGCAGTTCACGGTACAGTTGTTAAACAAGTTACTGTCAATTATAACGAAGAACTCAATAATGTCACAATGTATGCTATGTGTCATCTGAAAACAAACAATTTCGGTAAAGAACATGTCGCATTTCGTATGTTACATAAACGGCCTGGTGATGGTATTTGTCATTTTATTAGTCCTGATAGTTTTCTCGTTTGTAAAAACTAATCTCACCATCAAAAACAAATGTTTGATTTTGTTCTTTGTGGTAATAAAATGACCTCAACTTATAAAGGGGGCAATCTAGTAAACGGTTGCACAATGCATCGATTGTTATCGTTTCATATCACTCAGGAAAGGAAGAGGACGTAGCTATCGACAACATACACTTTATTCGCTTCGCCTCGATCTGTTTCACATGAAAATAAAGTCTAAAGATTTCATTTTTCTTTATCTCGAATGAAGACCATGCTTCAAAACACGTTGGGCACTATCACAAAGCAAATAGAACGAGTCAACATTTTCCTAGGTTTTTTCCCCTGCATAAGATCGTGTTCGGTGTACACAAGAGATTTTTTCTTTTGTTATTATCTATGCAAAGAAGCAGTTTGGATGGTAAGATAATAGGCTGGTTGTCGCCGAAAAATAACTAAGTACTATCTTATCAAGTTCAATGACTAATCTTGTTTTTCTTCATTTTTTCCAAGTTACAGCCTACATAATAAATACCATCACACAATATCTGAAATGGCTATTTAAAAATGTCTTCTAACATCTAAAAATAATTAGATTCGAAAGATGAAATGTATTGTTTTCTTTTTCCATAGATTTTGATAATAGATTCCATCTGTAGAAACTACTATGGCTGATATAACAGTTTACATACCTGATATTCCTGTGGACGTCGATGACGAAGAACTCGAAGAACAAATCAAGACTCGTTTGAAGACAGCCCATCGCCTAGATGTACAAAGTGTCCAATGTTATTCCACACTGGGTGTCGCTGTCATCAATATGCTACATGAAGATGACAAACATTACCTGATTACCGAGCTTGAGACAACTGTCCTTTCCAAGAATAGTGGCACTAATATAACATTTGTCGAAGAACTCGAACTTGACTCTTACATCGTAATTGGTTCAGAACTCAAGAAGGCTCTTTCGGCTGATGAAGTTGCTCAAAGGTATGCAAACGCATATAAAACATCAAAGACTCGTCGTTGCGAAATCGTCTCCGATCAGTTCCCTAATGTCTTTCGAATCTGTTACAAGCAGCTCGCTGAACTAATCCAAGCAGCCTCCTCACCCGACTTCAGAATCGAGGCTGCGTTTGCTACTGTTTATCCACGTGCTGACTGTTGTTTTTTCGAAGACTTACCAACAAACACTAATAACGAAAAACTCTTGTCAGCTATTGCTGCTCAACTTGGTGAACCTTCACTACACAAAACTTCACTCTATACACAGTACAATAAACAAACTGGTAATGCGATTGTGATAGCATCCAAGTCTCTCAGGAAGTGGACAAAAGAGGCTACACTAAAAATCGATGAACATTCCATATCCAAAAAACATAAACTTTCCTACCGAGTACTCATTTCACCCGTTCACAATGATACCGAAGTTGAGAAAATACTTCACCACAAACTATTTTACAACCGAGTTGCATCACATAAACGTGTTAATGACAAACTCATCATTGAATTGAACGATATAAATCATTTTCATGAATGTTTGGACATTGGAGGCTTCGGAATAGATGG